>CM044400.1:9370000-9530000 GCA_024322285.1 Musa beccarii
GACCTATCCTATTAGTCCTTTTGTTTCTCACATCTAGTTTTAGCTACTTGTTCCTTTGTTTTTCTTTAGGCTTTAGTGTCTATAGCAGTATGAGTCTCTAATACATCCTGGTAGGAAACAAACTATGGGTGCTACTAGTTTACCTATTGGTAAATAACTATTTAACTATTGTTGGATTTTTTTATTGAGTATTATCCTCACAATCTTATACAAAGATTGAGGGCTAGGTTGGTGGCAAAGGAGTTACAACCAAACTTGTAGTATGGATTAGTTTGAGGCATTTTGTGCTTGATGTTTTTTTAAGTTTACTTTGTGTTTTGATCTATTTAACTGTAAAATCAAGATGAGCCTTTTCTCCAGCCAGATTAGTAGTTCATTTATTTTATTGCTTTGTACAGAGTTTAATGGCAGAAAAGATCCATGTAGCTGACCCTAAATAGTTGGGGCATCATGGCTTGTTGTTGTTTGCATAAGAAATGCAGTTCTTTGTGGTGATTAGGAAGAAGTGTATATGGAATAACCCCTGGATATGTAGCAGAGTGATAAAATTGCAGTCAAGTTTAAAGGCTTTTTAAAGCTATTCAGGGCCTTGAGCAATCCAGAATAGCATTGATTGATAAATTTACGAGAGATATGACTATGGGTATGCTATTCTGATACTTCTTTTTTGTTAAAGAATTCAATCTGGTGAACATTCTTGGCTGTCTATGCCATGAGTGATGATTTCATAGATGTCAACGACTCAACATAATTAGTTCCAAATAGACATGCTCACTAAGATAATGGAAATTAAAGTAATTGGAAGCAAGCAATTAACCTAACTCAACACATGTATCAGATCTACTAGTTGGCAAATTAAAGCAAGGTTTGTCATACCATAGCATGCCACCTAGTACGGGCGGTATATACCAGTCCAACAAGCAACCGGTACGAGCAATACATAACGATTTGTCAGTACACCCCACCATACCATGTGTTAGTATATCGGTATGATTCAGTACATACCATACCGACGGCCGATCTGTTACGGATGAATTATAAACAGCTTGTTCGGTGTAATGCTTATGTATGTCCGTGTCCTGTCGGTTTGTTCTTACTTTGCAAAGCATGTAAAGGGCTGGCCAAAGGCTAAACAGTCCCATTTAAGCGAGTTTGGTGGCTGTTTCAGGCTTGTACATAATGATGGTGTCATGTGGACACTTGTACTAGATTTCGATCAGTAGTGGACCAATTTTATACCTTTGTTGTGCAACCGTTCTGAGTTTGTGATATCCATGGTTGGAATTTGCATTGGCTATAAAGTGTTTGTTGAAAGGGTTGCTTGTGGATCCCGTGTGAAGCGTTTTCTCTGTCCCGTCTTCTCTTTTGTAGGCCCTAAGGGATCGTAGGAGATTTCGGGGAGGTTGACCTTTGCGGACTGACACGCAAGGGTGCCGCACGACTTAGGCAAAACCAGCTAAGTACATGACAGATGGTATCAGAGCAGGGCAAGCACACATAGAAACACTTAGCATGCAAACGTCGGGGACCTAGCGGGGCTGCGTTGAGGGCAGCTAGCATGCGCGACCGTTTGGGGGAAAAACGGACATGGTGTTGTAGGGAAAGGAGTCGCAGCGGGCATCCGAGAAGGTCATTCAGAGGAATGGCCAACCCTTCGCGCAAGAGGCACCATGAGGACAAACAAGCTAAGAAGAATTGCGTAGTGCACAAAGGTTGGGATGGCTGAGTTCTAGCAGTGGCTCGACATTGGCACCCAAACTTGACAATGCTCGAGGCAAGCAAGGGGCTTGGTAAAGGATGAGACCGTGCAAGGTGAAATGGATTGTTCAGCAATCGAAAGAGTTGTGCAAAGCTCACAGAGGTGAGGGGAGTTGCAAACTCAAGGAATTCGATACTCATACAAGGGCTTGTATGCGAGTAATGGACTATCCATAGGCATCCCAAGGCGGTCGAAGGTCGACGCCATGGAGCATTGAAACTTTCTCTTCGGCATGAGCAGAATACGTTCGTAAGAGGCTGAAGTGTGCAGCAGGTTCAGCATGTTGCTAGACCCAGAGGGGTGCAGTGGGAGCTGTATTGGCGAAGAGTCACAATCTAGCAGATGCATTTGCGGAGGCAAAATAGTGCACCGTTTGTTCAACAAGACGAAGTAGTCCAAGGGGATGGTGATCTTCAAAACTTCTAAAGGGAAGGATGCGAAGAGAAAAATTACTCCAACGGGGCAAGATATCCAGGAGGGATAAGTTCCGGTTCTCCAGAGGGAGAATCATGTGCAACGGACCGCATATGTTGAAGAGTACCTCAAGACAAAGCTCAACGGACCGAGCGAGCGGCGAGGAGTCGTTGCATGATCTCGTAGGAGGTAATACATTGGTGGACGCATAGCAAGATCAAGTGGGAGAGCGACCCAAGGCAACACAAAGTGAAATCACACTTGGAGCCGATATGGAGATCAGACTCAACAGAGGGCTGACCCGTGGAATGGTAGGCGTGAGGACTACCATTAACTCTATGCAAATCGAGAAGCGGAACAACTTAGAGATAACTTAGTGAAACACCCAAGTCGCATGAAGGGAGTTGACATAGAAAATGGAACATAAAGCGGAGGCTTGGAGCTTTCCTTAGACAGAGGTCAAGGACACGAACTCTTGCAGAGGCAGGAGTAGGATCATGTCGTTCCATGAGTTCTTTATTCTGATGGAGCAGACTCATCTTACATGGTGTCAAAGGCGAAGGGAGCTTTGAGGAACATGCACCTTATCTCGGTAAAGCATTTGGCGGAGGAACTAAGGCGACACAGTTTACAGAAGCCAAGTTTGTGTCAGAAGGCCTTGGCACGAGACAAGAGGACGCAGAGGCAGGTACTCTTGAGTCTTGAAGAATATGCCACAGTGTTGCTATTCGAGTTGCCATGAGGAAAGCGATGTGCAGCGAAGATTATACTGGTAAGGGCAGAGGCCCAGAATCCAGACAATGGTGCACCAATTTCAGTGAAGTCAAGGGACTTCAGAGGAGCTGCTAGGCGACAGACTATCCTAGAGCTATGCTTCGTCCGGGTGTGACCCGAGAGCGGGTGGACGAAGGTCGATGGCCAAAGGAGCGAACAGAATCAAAGGTGACAAAAGCCCTGTGATGTATTGGCGGAGTCTACACATGGAGAGATTGCAGTTTGAGTTCATACCACAAGGATCAGAATGCAAAGTGATGTCACCGGGAGGCGACATGATGCAACGGATCGTGGTGGAATACTTCATGGCAATGCGACACACACAGCTTGTCCAGTGAGAGACAAATCATACGGAGGTATGATCGGGAGCACGATTGGGAGCTCCACTTCGGTGAGTGACATGACGGCAAGAAGGGCTATAGATTCAAGCAGGGAATACCATGGTACCGCAGAGGCGGGTCTTCCGTGTGTACATCAAATGTTGCATTGAATGAAAGCCTTGGGCATCAGCTTATAGGGACTGTGCACTACCGAAGGAGAAGTTCAGATGCAAGTACCAGTGAGTCCCATGGGGGGACTGAATCATGCAAAGGTATGATCAAAGCAACTGAAAAGTTGGACTACTTCAGAGCTCACATTCGCTTAATGGAGCCCGGCAAGTCAGAGGACAAGGTCGAGTAAGCGAACGTTGCAACCAATGAAGCTAAGGAGAACAGAAGCGGTGCAAGCCCTGCAACATGATAGCGGAGGCCATACATGGGAGTTACAGTCTGTCTTTCCATCAACCAAGAGGAACTGCTCAGAGAACACAGAGGTGTTGAAGCAGGTGGTCGAAAAAGGGCAAGGAAGCAATGACGAGTCTAGAGGGACTCCACTACCCAAAATCAATCGTCAGTTAGAATGAATGTGGACTCAGAGGAGTGCCGCAGTGCCACAGAGGCGGATCTACCGATCGCGAAGAAGGGACGCAGATGCGAGACAACGAATAGTAGTGCCATGGGCATTGCAACGCCATGGTACCGCAGAGACGAGACTTCCGTAGAGTCATCGATCCCTTGCTCTCATAGAGGGAGAGCGCTTGGTCATGATATAGGCCGTGGAGAAGGAGAATGCATTGGCAAACTCCATGTACCATGACAAGGCTGAAGGGCAAAGGCTAGAGAACTTCATAAGACCAGTGTCAATGGACTTCTCATCGAGATTGCCATAAGTGAAGGACTTCGAGTCGTTGTAAGATTGCAGGACCAAGGAACGAACCAGGCAGTACGCGATGCTGTACCTTTGCTACTCAGAGGAGTAGGTGGCAGGAATGATGGAGAAGGCGGTACAATCCCAAATGCAACCAAATCTATCGAGACTTGCTTCAAGTTGGAGTAATAACTTCTTGCATTCCAGAAGTTCAATGGCATTGAGAAGGTGAATCATAGTAGCTGACTCAGGGTAAGGATAGCAAACACTTCTAGTGCTTCAAAAGTGTGAGCTAAGAGCAGGTGAATTCTAGTAACCAGCTCGACGCATGAAGTACAACCTCGAGGAGGCAAGCGAAGTCAAGTAACCTTTGCCTTCTCAACTCTCAAGAGTATGGGCGAAACCGAGTACCCCAGCTCTCTTAGTTATCCAGTAGAGGAGCTCTGCACAGATTTGAAGATCCTTTGAAGAGACTAATGGAAGACAACAGTTGTCAAGTCCTCACCAATGGTGATCAGTGCTACTGAGAGTAGATTGTCCGCTTCATTTCCCAACTGAATGCCAATCGAAAGCGGAAGTAATGCGAACCTACTTGGATGAGACAACTAAATGAAAGAAGATTTGATGAGAAAAATTTTACGGAGGAAGAACCTGAAAACTTCAAAGTTTGCGAGGCGATGCTCGTTAAAGCTTCAACAAGCATCTATCCAATTCAAGAGATAAGAAGTATTTGACGACTGACGCATATAAAAGATAGTCTTTTTCTTCATCAAATGAATCCGCAAGAACCAGCAAGGATCAGCCCAACTCTGTCGACCCCATACCAGAGTCAGAGTCATTGGCGAGTTGAAGCAATATGGCGGATTAAAATTCGACGACTCAACAACAATGCGGAGAACAACTGGGAGCCGAGGGGCGCGTTGCAGCAGGAGCAGAAGATTGAAGATCCAGCAAAGGCAAGGAGTTACAGCGTCAACAAAGGCTTCGATGAGGACGTTGAAGGAATAAGTGGGGGAAAATGTCACGAACAAATTGTAAACGACTTGTTCGGTATAATGCTTATGCATGTCCGTGTCCTATCGGTTTGTTCTTACTTTGCAAAGCATGTAAAGGGCTGACCAAAGGCTAAACAGCCCCATTTGAGCGAGTTTGGTGGTCGTTTCAAGATTGTACATAATGATGGTGTCATGTGGACACTTGTACTAGATTTCAGTCTGTAGTAGACCAATTTTATACCTTTGTTGTACAACTGTTCTGAGCTTGTGATATCCATGGTTGGAATTTGCATTGGCTATAAAGTGTTTGCTGAAAGGGTTGCTTGTGGATCCCGTGTGAAGCGCTTTCTCTCTCTCGTCTTCTCTTTTGCAGGTCCTAAGGGATTGTAGGAGATTTCGGGGAGGCTGACCTTTGCGGACTGACACGTAAGGGTGTCGCACGACTTAGGTAAAATCAGCTAAGTACGTGACAGGTCGGTACACCAGTATGGACGGGTAAGGCGAATCATGTATTAGAGCACTCATTTTATATATCTTTGGCAGTTGGTATTGCAAGTCGATTGATGGAAAAGCTAAGCAAGTCTAAATCCAATATGTAGCATTTTAGTCTATCTTAAAAGTGCTCCAGGGAAGATCTTATTTATATATCTAATTATCGACACTTAGAAATTGTTTGTTATTTTGATATAAAAGGGCTAGTTCACAAAATGATAGAAGATCTATCACTCTTACTGTTTGTTTGTTGAAGATAATCTTACATGTAAAAAGGCAAGAAAATAAAAAGAGCAAACAATTGTAGTTTGATCCAATGCAAAAGTTGAATATAGGGCTATGGCTCAAATAGCTTGTGACATTTTGTGGTTACGATTGTTGATGAATGAACTTGGTTTTTCAATTGATAAACCAAAGAATATGTTTGTTAAAACCAAGCAGATATTTGTATTGAAAGTAATATTGTATTTCATGAAAAACAAAGCATATCAAAGCAGAAACCATTTTTGTTCAAGATGCAGTGATGAGGAAGTTGGCTTCTAAACCATATGTTAATTTGGCAAATCAGTTGGTGATCTATTTCCCAGATCTTTGTTCAAATCTACCTTTTTATATAATAGTGTTCGTGTTCGGCATTTGTGATTTACATGCTCCAGCTTGAGGAAGAGTGTTTTAGATGATTTATTTGCTGAGGTATATGTGCACTTTGTTTTGGTACTTTCATGAATTACATAGGATGTCAAAACAATTCTTTAAAGCTAGGTTAGCAGTCAACTAATGCCGCATCAATTTAGTTTTGGTGGAGCAAACTTTTACAAGGATCATAGAGCACAATATTGGTGGGAGATGATCTTGACTATAAGAAACATCAGTTAACATATTATTATTTTCATTTTGAGTTAGGTGTTAATGGAGATCTTGATTTCCACTGATTCGTCCAAAAGAACCATCAATAAAAATTACTATTAGTCAGGATCAAAATGCCACCGAGTATTATGACCTATCATCCATATCTTTTCCTCATTCATGAAACACTTGAATGCATTACTAGACTTGTGAGGATGAATTGTCTTGGTTTTGAATGCATACTGATTATCAATGCTTTGACATGTAGTGACTACTGAATGGTATTTCCGATATCATTACCTGAGGAAGGCTAGATATTTTGATTGCATGTTCCCAGATAGGTTTTCAACAGCATCCTTCAATTCCAGGAGCTCAGAACAAACTTTCCTGATACCCTGCATATACATCCATATTAACAGAGGATATGAATTACATAAATCACACACAAACAAACTTGAGTCAGTAAATATCAGCCCTACACAGTACAAGGGTAAATAATTTATGCCCGTTAAATTGTAACATTTGTGGGATTAAGTAACCAAGTTAAGCCCAAAATCTCCTAATCTTGCAACAGATTAAAAATGAAATTATCCCAACAAACTCGGTTCCTAAGTAATTCTTAGCCCTCTATAAGTAATTGCGATCAAGTTCCAACAGATCCTAAGCCAAGTTCTGATTGCCTCAAAAATGACGAAAAAGATATCCAAATCCAATTCGATCGATCTAATCAATCCCAATCTTCAATCCTACAACAACCCAAAATTTGGTCTCAAACCTACAATCCTCATAACAGCATGTAAGACTGACTAATCTTGCTCTACAAGCATAATTAACTTTAATGTGATACAATTCAATCATCTGAAATAAAAAATGTCAATGAAAGTTATTAATGTCAATCTAACCCATCATTAACTTCTAATGGGAAACAATGTTACATGCATTTTCTGACCCCCACTATTATTCAGCATTTGAGATGATAATTATATTCCAATACTAATCTTTTATAACCAATTATCACAAAATTAATGCCACCAAATTTCATAGTAAATGACTGTAATCCACCTTTCTTGTCCATTAATATTTTTGTTTTTTTTTTCTTTTTGTAGTTGATAGGATCACTACTTGGAAAACATGCCATTTTACCTCAAATTCCAGAGCATGTAGTTCTTTTACAAAGGAACCCATAAGTTTTGATGTGTAAATGGACAGGCTATGGTCTAATTGGGTTGGGTTCTTTTACAAAGGAACCCATAAGTCTTGATGTGTAAATGGACAGGCTATGGTCTAGTTGGGTTGGGTCAAATCAGGTTGAGACCGGCTAACAAGGGTATATAGGTCTACTAAAATCTAATTTGACCAATACACCTACCTTTCTCTGTCTTAGGCCAAAACATGATAGTTCACAGGCTCCCTAATTTAGGTAGCACATGTCACTATTGAATGGATAGAAGGGATAGGTACTGCCATCAACAAATAGTTAGTGCCTTCAAGTAGAGTAATTTGACAGGTTTATTAAAAAAACTAATTGTCTTGTTAAACTATGATCCCAATTCCACACTTTACTAGCTTCGTATATTACAGTATTTAAAAGCATTCAGCAATAACGAACGACAACAGCACCATAATCATCATGCTTAATCCTGATGATCTGTTTATCATTATTCATTGAATTCACTAATGAAGTAATTGCCAAAATATTTAGCATATTCTTATTTGGCATGTTACTGTTTTGCTGATGTAGTGATATTCTTGAGGCTGCAATGCATGGGAATGAGAGCAGAATGATAGCCTACCCACTAATGTACATGTCAATTCAATTGAAACCTCGATTGAAATTTTCTCTCTTTTTTATGCATTATGATGATAAATACGAGGTCAAGATAGTAATAAAATTTTCAGCAACTGATCACTTAATTACACGTTTGAGATTCTGGCTTATTAGTAACTGGAGGCTTCAGTAGAATGTGGCATCAAAAATCACTTGCATGCTCCTACGTGTAAAGGCTAAGCTTCTCAGAGCATGATAGATAGATAGATTGGTTCTTAGATCAAAGGGTTCATTGCGATCGACCTCAAAGACATATTCGTTTAACTGGCATGTTGATCTAGCAACCAAGTTGCTACACGTTCAGTAATGTTATCTACCAAGTCGGAAGCAAGACAAAAGGCAATGATTTTCGTCTATCTCTAATGACACCATCAAAGATGGATAAATAAGATGTAATGGCACATAAGAACGTAGTGGAACTAGAAACCAAAGGTGGACGGCAAAATCGAACAAACAAGGAGGCCCTTGTCACTAAACAGAAAAAGATCGCCACCGCTGATGTATTTAGCAGCGGGACATACGAAATCATAAGAGGGCAGACGAAACGTTTAGATTTTGTTTAACCTTTTCGGTATGGGATTGGTAGATGGAGTTGATGCTGGACTGCGGAGTGATCCACTCATGCGTGGGGAAATCGTCGTCGTCCTCGCTGCTCTCCATCTGATCTACTTCCCCAACTTCTTCCTTTTCTTCTTTCTCCCTGCCGTGGGAGTCCGTCGTCACAGACGAGGACGGAAAGCCTGCAATTTGGTGCCAGGGAGGAGACCAAGAAAAAGGTAGGGCTCGTTCTCGGGGCGAATTGCGTGGGTCGATTTTGGGCGTGCGTCAATCAAATTAGTCGTGGACTTAGAGTGGTCAGCCGGGGATTTCCTGTTACAGTTAAATCAGCAACCAGGATTTCCTTGTCCTAGACCGGTTTTACCTGAACTATGGTCCACATCTCCAGCGATGGGACCCATTATTCTCTCAGTGGCCAAGTGCGAGCTGGAGATTTCTTGTTACCACTAAAGGAGCGTCCAGGATTTCCAAATCCTACAGCCACCCATCTGACGTATACCCCACACGTCGTTCGGATGGGACCCATAGTTCTCTCAGTGGCCAACTCCGAGGTCTGCCTGGGATTTCGTATTTCTGGTTAAGCAGCATCCAGGATTTCCAAATCCTAAACCTGAACCAAAGGCCCACGGGTCCGTTGGATGGGACTCGCCCTTCTGTCGCTGGCCAAGTTTGTCAACTCCAAACATTGTCTAGGGCGTGTAGTTTTTATTCAAAATCATACTCTATTTTATTGATACGGTTTGGCACGAGGGGAATCAAACACCGTATCAGGATTAGCGTGACATTTTAACCGATCATTTCACTAGATTAATACGGCATATAACTGTGTTAATTATAACAATTAATAGAATAATAATTCTATTGGCTCTTCACTATTTGAGTATCGTGATGAACTCCTGCGACTATAATGTAAATTAAACACGCGATTACGTCTTTTGCTGAAAATTATTATAAAAAATCTCAAATATATCACTTGAGAATTCTCTAACTAATACTACACTTATTAAGAAAAAATAATAATATTCTAGTCAACCTGAGATGGTTTGGATCTGCATACGAAGGAGTGATAAAGTATCATTAAGATGCTTTTACAACTTTTGCCAAGTCCAACGTGGATATACTCATATTCTTCAGGATGACCTACATACATAAAGATCGAAGTCGAATATTAGTTTCTTAACATAATTCCTCCGACACATATGTTACTTCTTGATTGGATGGATAAAAATAGCAAAAATATATCTAACCTCAATTACTATACCAAAAGTAATTTTTTATACTTAGCAAAAGTGAGTGATCTATAAAATATTCCACGAGTGGATAATATGTAATCATCCCTTTTTTACTTATATCTATGTAAGTAGATCAGGTCTTGTGTTCGTTATGTCAATTTAGCTAGCATGTATATAACCAAATATCAAATGATGATTGATTAATAATATTTTTTTTATTCTTTGAGGTGACTTACGTAAAGATCAAGGTTGAGTATTGGTTTCTTAATCTGATTTCTTCTATGCATAAGTTACTCCCAGGATGGATAAGTAAAAAATAGTAAAAATATATCTAATCTTGATTGCTATGCCAAATATAGTTTTTTATACTCAATAAAAGTGAGTAAAATATTTTATAGAATATTCCTTAAGTGGACAATATGCAATCATCCCTTTTGGACTTATATCTACATAGGTAGACCAAAAGAGGAGGTCTTATCTTCGGTATGTCAATTTAGTTATATGTATAAAGCCAAGTGTCAAATGATGATTGGTTAATCTTTTTTTTTATTAGTTGTCCCCTCACGCACACCCCCCCGGCCTATTAGAAAACCTGGGTAGAGCATCACATATACAGTAGAAGAACATAAAATAAAATCCTAGATTTCTCATAGAAAAGGTTTCTTCGTCATGTTAAGATTGGTGCGCAAAAATCATAAAACCAAAAACTACATATATATGAAAAATGTGTTACCTAGGGAGATCATATATCCCTGAAAATTTTTAGATCTACGGGACTAGATGAAGAAGGTCAACTGTCTTCCTCTCTAGTAGTGATCCACATGATAGATGCGGTAAAGACGCTCCTCAAATTACTATAGGATCTTCCTCTCTATGCGCATTACGTGATTAAGGAGTCGGGCCTTCTTGATGTCCATATGCCCTAAACTAAGGCTGTCAGTTGGGGAGGAGACGGAGGGAGGAGTATAGGAGGTGGTAGCAAAAAAATGTCTTGGCTATGTCCCTTTGGTTCCCTCCTATTTATAGAGGTCCATATCAACTTAACCCTAATGGATCTTACCCTATTGGGTATTGGATCTCTATCCAACTACCCCAAGCCTCTTGAATCAATAGATCTCTATCCAATAATCATTCATTGGCCCTTATTAGATCTTATTCATAAGATCCAATAATTCATGGGCTTATTGGATATCCAATAAGATAGGGGCTCCAACAGATATCTTATATTTGAACCTCTACTTATCGCAATACCTATCATAAATGTGTGACTCTCTAGGCCCAATATAGAGTTGGCTATGAGTCATAACTGTTAGAACTCCTTTTGACTTAGTGAATTATTATCTCTTATAATAATTTACCCGACTCATTGATTACGAATGTATTAGGCTACTACGCCGCAGCCCCCAAACGATACTCGGGAATCCAATCCATTGGATCTGTCTGTACTCAATTATTATGTATCTATAGTCCCTCATCTACCTAATATCCTAGAGACTGTATACCGAGCATAGTATTGTCAGGTTCATATGGAGTCTACTCGAGTCTCGCTCTAATTAGATTCCCTCGGAGAACTCTTTCTCTCTCAAACTGAATGACTCTGGTTAGGGATTTGCCTAAGCAAGAATATATAGAATATTCCTCTCATAACACCAAGAATGAATGATCCTCTATCAACACTCAATTGCCCTCATAAGGTTGGCTATCATTCTAAATGACAAGCTATGCTAGATTTGAAATTTCGAAACCTATAATTTTAGTATCAAAGAGTGGAGTACTCATACAGGACATCCTTGGTATTTCAAGTCTAAGGACCAGATACACAACTGGGATGAAGGAATCACTATCTAATAATGCGTTATCATCAACTTTAGCATTCAGTGAGTGGATCAATCAGTGAACTTATTCTCCAATGAGTACCTGCACTATACCCTTCATGTCCCCACACGAGTAGCTATGAGACTAGCTACCTCCATTATATAAATGGGTATACAACACATCAGTCTGTTTGGTTATTTCGATGTTCTTCTCGAGTAACCTATGATTGAGATTATTTAGGATTTATATTTAAAGGTGAATCAATCTCATTATCATGATTTCATCATGATCCGATTTTCATTATACAGATCCATGGACATCACAATATATACAATAGGTAACATAAAGTGAAAAAATATTAATAAATAATAATAAGCAAAAAGAATGGGCAGCGTGTCACACGTGCCATCACTCACATGATTGACTTGTAAGACATATATGACTAGTAATCTCTCACTTAACCTAAAGCCAATTATCTATGTGTTTAATCCCCATCAGACCCCTGTGACACTCAAAGTTAATTTGAGATAATGACTTTATTAGTGGATCTGTGATGTTATCTTTGAATAGAACTTTTTTCACTATATATCTCCTCGGGCCATGATCTCTCTTATTAGGTAGAACCTCCTTAGAATGTGCATAGACTTTTGATGAGACTTGGGTTTCTTTGCTTGAGCGATCATCCTATTGTTGTTGTAATATAAAGGAATTAGTATCTTGCTACTCAACACAACTCCTAGATTTGTAATGAATTTTATTATCTAAACTCCATTCTTTATTGCTTCTGCCATAGCAATGTACTCTGACTCTATGGTAGAGTTAATAATAGTATCTTGCTTAAAACTTTTCCAGCATACCGCTCCTCCATTCAGGGTAAACACATATCTTGAGTTAGACTTGCTATCATTGACATCGGACTAGAGACTCGAATCTGTGTAGCCCTCAACCTTGAGGCTGCTTTCTCCATATACTAATAAAAGATCCTTAGTCATTCTCAAGTACTTAAAGATACACTTTACTACCTTCCAGTATTCCAAACCTAGATCTACCTGATATATGCTCATAACACTTAGAGCATGCGCTATATCAAGCCTGGTATATAACATAGCATACATAATAGATCATATCACTAAAGTATAGGGTATCCTATCTATATCTATCCTTTCTTCAGGAGTCTTTGGGGACATACTCCTAGAAAGTAATATTTTATATCTCATCGGCATAAGATTTCTCTTGAAATTTTTTATGCTAAACCTTTTGACAATGGTGTATATGTACTTGAATTGGAATAAGCCAAGAATCCTCTTGGATCTATCTCTATAGATCTAAATCCTCAAGATATAGGATGTCTCCCTAAAGTCCTTCATAGAGAAATAATTAGATAGCTAAGTCTTTACTATGGAGAGCATTCCTACATCATTCTCAATGATCATGATGTCATCCATATATAGCACCAAGAATATGATAGCGCTCCTACTTATCTTCCTATATGCATAAGACTCATTTTCATTATTAATAAAGTCATAAGATATGATCGCCTTATCAAATCTTATGTTCCAACTTTAAGAAATTTATTTTAGTCCATAGATGGACTAAAGCAACATGTACACCTTATATAGACTTTCTTTAGACATGAATCCCTTAGACTATATCATATACACCTCCTCCTTGAGGTTACTATTAAGGAATACAATTTTCATGTCCATTTGCCAGATCTCATAATCATAGTATACCGCAATAGCCAATAAAATTCATATTGATTTTAGCATAGCTACGAGTGAGAAGGTTTTGTCATAGTTAGCACTTTGCCTTTGACAATACCCCTTAGCCATTAGCCTTATTTTATAGGTCTTCACCTTTTCATTTATTTCAATCTTCTTCTAGAAGATTCACTTGCAACTAATAGATATAATACCCTTAGGTGCATTAATAAGGTTTCAAACCTTGTTGAAGGATATAAAATCCATTTCGAAATTTATGACTTCTTGCCACTTCTCGAAGTCTATACTTATAATAGCCTCCTCGAAGGTCTAAGGATCAATATCCTCAATATCTTTTTCTCTAATATGTCCCACATATCTCTCAAAAGGATGAGAAACTTTGTCGAACTTATGTAAAGTCAGAACTTGTATGCTAGGTACTTGAACAGACTTAAGTTATAGAATGGTACTTGAGCTTGGTTCTCTAACCTCACTCAACTTTATCACGCTCCCACTATTTCCACTAAGAATGTATTCCTTCTCAAGAAACATTGCCTTCTTGGCTATAAAGACATTTTGGTCTTCATGGTATTAGTTATAGGTGCCCTACAAGCCAATCATGTGAGTAATGATACTTGTAACACGCTGCATCAATCTCTTTACTTATGATTACTGATATTTTCTCATATTATATAGATGCATATTATGATGTCCTTGGATTTGTGCAATAAAAATTAGATCGTGATGAAATCATGATAATGAGACTGATTCACCTTTAAACATAGACTTTAAATAATCTTGGTCATAGGTTACTCGAGAGAGACATCGAGATAACAAGATAAACTGGTGTGCTGTATGTCTGTCCATATGATGGAGGGAGCTGGTCTCATAGCTACTCATGTGGGGATACTAAGGGTACAGTGCAAGTGCTCATTAGATAATGAGTTTATTGATTGATCTGCTTATAGAATACTAGATGGTTAATGATACCTGATTGTAGATGGTGATTCCATAATCCCAAATATGTATCTGGTTTTTAGACTTGAGACATTAAAGATGCCTTGTATGAGTACTCCATTTTTTGACACCGGACTTACAGGTTTGAAAAGTTCCAGACTTGATACAATCGACTCTTGAGAATGATAGCCAACCTTATGAAGGCAATTGAGTGTCAATAGAGGATCATCCACTCTAGGTATCATAAGAGGAATATCTCATATGTTCTTTCTTAGGCAAATCTCTAGCTAGGGTTATTCGGATTAAGAGAGAAAGAGTCCTTTGGGAGAATCCGATTAGAGCAAGACTTGAGTGAAAACCATATGGGCTTGACAGCACCATACCCGATATATGGTCTCCGCGATATTAGATGGATAAAAGACTATATGTACATGGTAACTGAGGATAGATAAGTTCAAATGATTGGATTCCCCTGTATTGTTTGGGAACTATGGCGTAGTGGCCTAGTACGTCGACAGTCGATGAATTAAGTAAATTATTATAGAGATAATAATTCACCAAGTCAGAAGGAGTTATGACAGGTATGACTCATGGCTAGCTCGATTTTGGGCCTAGAGAGTCACACATATATGGTAGGTATTGCGACGAGTAGAAGTTTAGATATGAGATATCTATCAGAACCCTTATCTTATTATATATCCAATAAGCCCCTGAATTATTAGATCCCATGGATGAGATCCAATAAGAGTTAATAAGTGATTATTGGGTAGAGACTCATTAATCTAAGAGGCACGGGTAATTGGATGAAGATCCTATTAGGAAATCCAAGGGCGACATCACATGCGTAGCAGAAGAATAGAAAATAAAACATCCTAGATTTTCATGAAAAGGTTCCGTTGTCGTGTGAAGATCGGTACGTTAAACAAATTCACAAATTTAAAAACTATGTATGTAAGAAAAGATAGTACATAGGGAGATCGTATATCCTTGAATTCTTATAGATCCATAGGGTATATAAAGGAGGTCAAATGTCCTCCTCTCTAGTGGTGATCTACACGACAAGGTTGCGAAGATGCTCCTCTCTGAAGTGAGGAGAATAGAAGGTGGCCACAAAAAAACCTTAGCTTATAGACATTTGGTTCCCTCCTATTTATAGAGGTCCCCTTGTAAACTCTAATGGATCCTGCCCTATTGTGTATTGGATCTCTATCCAATTACCCAAGCCTCTTAGATTAATGGGTTTTTACCCAATAATCTAGCTCTTATGGGATCTCATCCATAGGATCCAATAATACATGGGCTTATTGGATATCCAATAAGATAAGGGCTCTAATGGATATCTCATATCTGAACCTTTACTCGTCGTAACACCTACCATATATGTGTAACCCTCTAGGCCCAATATCGAGCTGACCGCGAGTCATATCTGTCAGAACTCCTTCTGACTCAGTGAATTATTATCTCAATAATAATTCATTCGACTCATCGATTATGGACATACTAGGCCACTACGCCACAGTCCCCAAATTATATAGGGAAATCCAATCATTTAGACCTATTTGTCCTCAATTACCATATACCTATAGTGCCTCATCCATCTAATATCCTAAAGACCGTATATTGGGCATGGTATTGTCAGGTCTATACGATTTCGACTCGAGTCTCGCTCTAATCAAATTCTCCCAAAGAACTCTTTCTCTCTTAATTCGAATAACCCTGGCCAAGGATTTGCTTAAGCAAAAACGCATGAGATATTTCTCTCATGATACCGAGAGTGGATGATCCTCTATTGACACTCAATTACCTTTGTAAGATTGACTACTATTTCTGAGAACTAGCTATATCAGATCTAGAACTTTCCAAACTTATAAGTCCGACATCAAAGAATGGAGTGCTCATACAAGACATCTTTGGTATCTTAAGTCTAAGGACCAAATACACTACTGGGACTACGAAATCATTGTCTGACATCAGGCATCAATAATCATCCAGCATTCCGTAAGCAGATTAATCAGTGAACTCATTCTCTAATAAGCACTTATATTGTATCTTTAATGTCCCCACACAAGTAGCTATGAGACCAGCCACCTCCATCATATGGACGGGTATACAACACACAAATTTGTCCGATTATCTCGATGTTCCTCTCGAGTAACCTATGATCAGGATTATTAAGGGTTTATATTTAAATGTGAATCGATCTCATTATCATGATCTCATCATGATCTAATTCCCATTTTATAGATCCAAGGACATTACAATATACATTCAGATAATGTAAGAAAATACTAATAATCATAAACAAAAAGATTGACGCAGCGTGTTACAAATATTATCACTCACATGATTGGCTTGTAGGGCACCTATAACTAGCAATTTCTCACTTGACCTAAAGCCAATCACCTACGTGTCTAATCCCTATCAGATATCTGTGACGCTCAAAGATAATCTAAGACAAAGGCTTTTTTAGTGGATCTGTAATGTTATCTTCTGATGGAACTCTTTCCACTGCTACATCTCTTTGGGCCACAATCTCTCTAATAAGTTGAAATCTCCTCAGAATACTTCTGATGAGACCTTAGTTCCCTTATTTGAGTAATTGCCCCATACTTGTCGTAATATAAGAGAATTAGCTTCTCGTTACTCGATATGACTCCTAGATCTGTGATGAACTTCTTCATCTAAACTCTCTCTTTTGTTGCCTCTACTATAGCAATGTACTCTACCTCTGTGGTCGAGTCAGTAGTAGTATCTTACTTAGAACTCTTTCAATATATTGCTCCTCCATTCAGGGTGAACACATACCCTGAATTCGACTTGCTATCATTGACATCGAACTGGAAGCTTGAGTCCGTGTAGTCCTCAACTCTGAAACTACTTTCTCCATATACTAGTAAAAGATCCTTAGTCCTTCTCAAGTACTTAAGGATACACTTTACTACTTTTCAGTGCTCCAAGCCTGGATCCGCTTGATACCTGCTCATGATACTAAGAGCATACGCTATATCAAGCTTGGTACATTGCATAGTATATATAATAGACCCTATCGCTAAGGTATAAGATATCCTATCCATGTGTGTTCTTTCTTTAGGAGTCTTTAGTGACAAACTCTTGGAAAGTGATAGCCTATGTCTTATCGGTATGAGACCTCTCTTGGAATTTTTTATGTCAAACCTTTTGACAATGATGTCTATGTACCTGGATTGGGACAAGCCAAGCATCCTCTTGGATCTATCTCTATAGATCCAAATCCCGAATATGTAGGATGCTTCCCTTAAGTTCTTCATGGAGAAGTGTTTAGATAGCCAAGCTTTTATCATGGAGAGCATTCCTACATCATTCCCAATTGTTAGGATACCATCTACATATAACACCAAGAATGTGATAGTGCTCCCACTTATCTTCTTATACACACAAGGCTTATCTTCGTTCGTAACAAAGTCATAAGATCTGATCTCCTCATCAAATCTTATATTCCAACTTTAGGAAGCTTGCTTTAGTCCATAGATGGACCTAAGCAACCTACATATCTTATTTGAACTATCCTTGGATACAAACCCCTCAGGCTGAATCATATACACCTCTTACTCAAGATTGTCGTTGAGGAATGTAGTTTTCACATCCATCTGCCATATCTCACAATGTACTATAATAGCCAATAGAATTTGGATAGATTTTAGTATGGCTATGGGTGAGAATGTTTCATTGTAGTCAATACCTTAGCTTTGATGATACCCCTTAGTCACTAGCCTTGCTTTGCAGATATCTACTTTTCTATCTACTCCGATTTTCTTCTTGAAGATCCACTTGCAACCAATGGGTACGATACTCTTGGGTGCATGAACTAGGTTCCAAACCTTGTTATAGTATATGGAATCCATCTTTAAATTTATGGCTTTTTGCCACTTCCCGGAGTCTATACTTGTAATAAGCTCCTCGTAGATCTAAGGATCAATATCTTCAACATCATCTCCTCTGATATGATACACATATCTCTCAGGAGGATGGGATACTCTATCAAACCTACGTAAAGTCAAAACTTATGTAGTAGGTACCTGAACAGACTCTGACTATAGAATGATGCTTGAGCTAGGTTCTCCAACCTCACTCAACTCTATCACGCTCCCACTGTCTCCACCAAGAATGTGTTCTTTCTCAAGGAATACTACTCTCTTGGCTACAAAGACATTTTGATCCTCAGGGTGATAGAAATAATACCCACAAGTTTCCTTAGGATATCCCATGAACTTGCACCATTCCATCCTGGATTCCAACTTGTCAGGCTTGTGTCTTTTAACGTGGATAAGACAATCCCAAATCTTAATAACCTTAAGATCGGGCTTCCTTTTCCACATCTCATATGGTGTAGACACTACCAACTTAGTTGGAACTCTATTCAAAAGGTAAGCTACGGATTCTAGGGTGTATCCCTAGAATGAGACGAGTAGGTCGGCGAAACTCATCATGGATCGCACCATGTCAAACAATATACGATTCCTCCTTTCAGATACACCATTGAGTTAGGGTGTATAAGGAGGTGTCCATTGGGATAGAATCTCATAGTCCTTGAGGAATTGGGTGAACTCTGTACTCAAGTACTCACCTCCTCGATCTGATCGTAGAGTCTTGATACTCTTTCTTGTCTGAACCTCACTTTATTCTTATACTTCCTGAATTTCTCGAAGGCTTCAGACTTATACTTCATCAAGTACATGTGTCCATACATAGAGAAATCATTAGTAAAAATAATCAAACCATTACATAATGTTCCTCTCCTAATGATCTCATCATCCTTAATAATTGAATAACTATTATTCTCAAAAACTACTTTATAACCATTTAATATCAAACATGAAATGGAAATAACGTTTTTGATAATAGAGGGAACAAAATAATATGCATCAAATGCAATAATAGCTCCACCAAGCAGATGTAAGGTGACCTCGTCGATAACAATAACAACAATTCTTGCTTTATTGTCCATCTTGAGATCCATCTCGCCTCTTATCAATCTCCTAACTCTCTCCAAAATCTACAATGAATTACAGATATGATAAGCACTATCGGTATCCAATACCTATGTATTATCAAATGAGTCTAACAAATAAAGATTAATCATGAATGTACTTGAAGCTTCTCTAAGCTTTTGTTTGACCTTCTTTGCAATGTACTTTTTGCAGTTTCTCTTCTAGTTCTCATCTTTGCTATAGTGGAAGTACTAGCCTTTATCCTTTGCCGAGTTCTTCTTAGCAACCTTTACTATACCTGGTTTGCCCTTGCCCTTGCCCTTCTTAAGGGACTTCTCTGTCTTCCTTTTCTTTATGGTCCTACCAGTATAAAGAATTATGAAAAGGAATTTAGTAGAGACTGAAGCACAAGATCCACACATAGGTTATCCTCTAGGACCATTTCTAGACCTGTACGTTTTTCTATCCACTCAATCATCTTAAGGATATAGTTCTGAACTGATGTCCCCTCAGTAATCTTGGCGCGGAAGAGACTCTTCGATATCTCATATCGTTAAGTTCTTTCCTATTCCTCAAACAATTTACAGAGATGTAGGAGTATAGATATGACATCCATCTTTTCATGTTGTATTTGTAACTTAGGAGTCATGGAGCCTAACATGTAACACTGAGCAAGAGTGGAGTTATCTATGTACTTCACATACCGAACAATCTCATCCTCGCTTGCCCCTTCGTTGGGCGTAGGGATCACTGTATCAATGACATACATGATTTTCTTCATTGTGAGAACTATTCTCAAGTTATGGAGCCAATCCGTATAGTTTGGACCAGTGAGGCGGTTGGCACCAAGTATGCCACGTAAAGGGTCTGATGGCGATATTTTCTAAAAATAAAGATGTAGCTGAAATAAATAATATATAGATTTTACAGAAATATAAATAATTAAGATATTAACTTCTATATTGACGTGCTCTCACTATTTTTCTATCTCCAGCAGACTTTTAGTGGGGATCGAGTTCCAATCAGCATCTTAGTGTAACCTCGAGGGACTCGACCAATTACACTAAGCCCAAAAGGTAGGCAACTCTTGTCGATCACAACTCTTTGTGATTTTTGTCCTGTTCGGCCTCTAAACCACCATGGTCTTGAGGGACTCAACCAACCATGATATTCGGTTAAGTCATCACCATTGTTACAAGATGAGTCTAATTCGATGATATACTCTCGAGGGACTCGACCAAGCATACAATGTCCTCAAGTCACCGATGACATCTCTATGTCATAGGTAAGATAGCGAATCATGATATAGGTGAGTCTCGAGGGACTCGACTAATTCAACATATACCGAGAATCGGTTCCTACCTATAATGATGGAAGACCATATGGGTTAATCTAATTGCCTCACATTTACTGACTTAATATTATTGAGAGAGAAGATTTTTAATTTGGTCTCCTAATATAACATGTCACACACATACATATTTAAAATATATCTACATCGTATACACAATATATATATATATAGTAGGTGTATAACCAATCACACATCATATGAGTAATCACAACAGATGATCATAGATCACATCCTAATGTATTCAAGTCTGAGCTAGTGGGCCCAATCACTCACATCAAGACCTATGTGTGCATCGGCGTATCTCCATGCCCTGTGATCGTCTATCTCGCCTCGTTAGTTCGGTCGGGGCATCTCAACACATTTCCATGCGTCGAATCATCCATTTCGATCTCGTGGGTCTTGCTATCGCTTCCACACTCCCGTTGTGCCTCCTCGTGTAATTACAACATAATTACAAACATGTAGGTCTGACAATATACAGGAAAAATAGAGACTTGCAAGCCCCAATAATAATCACATGTGCATACATATCACACGATTCATGATTATCCGTCCACATCATACATCACATGTACACATCATCATCATGTAGGACTACTAAAATAAAAATAATAGTTAATTAAATCAGGGATATATAGGAAATTTTTTGAATTATGAAGGGTATTTTGGTCATTCGGTTAGAAGGGACAAATATGGAATTTTTAAAAATTTGAGTGGCAAAATTATCTTTCGGTCAAAAACCCTAATCCCCTTCCACTTCTGCTTGCTAGGTTGCGGCTGCTGCCACCCTGCCAATGGCGGCCTTTGCGCAGGGGGGCACGGAGGGGCGCCGCCCTTGCCCACGGGAGGCCTGCTTATGGGAGGACCTACCGTAGCGGGCGAGCGTAGTGCCCATGCCCGCGAGAGGCTTGCCTGCAGGCAATCGCCGCCCCCACAGGTGTCGCCCTTGTGGGCGTGTGCCCCTATGGGTCGTTCGCCCGCGAGCGACGCTATGCTCATTGGCAATGTGCCCGTGGGCATCGCTACTGCTTGTGGGCAGTCGTCGCCCCTATGGATGGCTCGCCAATAGGCAAGCCTCTTGTGGGCAAAGGTGACATCACATGCATAGTGGAAGAATAGAAAACAAAACATCCTAGATTTCCATAAAAAGATTCCATCGTCGTGCGAAGATCGTATATCCCTGAATTTCTACAGATCCATGGGGTGGATGAAGTAGGTCAAACATCCTCCTCTCTAGCAGTGATCCACATGGCAGAGCTACGAAGATGCTCCTCTCTAGGGAGAGGAGAATAAGAGGTGGCCACCAAAAAACCCTAGCCTATGGACCTTTGTTTTCCTCTTATTTATAGAGGCCCCTTATAAACCCTAATGGATCTTGCCCTATTGGGTATTGGATCTCCATCCAATTACCTAAGCCTCTTTGATTAATGGGTCTTGACCTAATAAGCTAGCTCTTATGGAATCTCATCCATGGGATCTAATAATACAAGGGCTTATTGGATATCCAACAAGATAGGGGCTCCGGTAGATATCTCATATCCGAACCTCTACTCGTCGCAACACCTACTATATGTGTATGACCCTCTAGGCCTAATATCGAGCTGGCCATGAGTCATACCTATCAGAACTCCTTCTGACTCAATGAATTATTGTCTCCATAATAATTCACTCGACTCATTGATTGTGGACGTACTATGCCACTATGCCATAGTCCCCAAACGATATACGGGAATCCAATCCTTTGAACCTATCTATCCTCAGTTACCATATACTTATAATCCCACATCCATCTAATATCCCAAAGACCGTATATTGGGCATAGTGCTGTTAGGCCTATACGGTTTCCACTAGAGTCTCGCTCTAATCAGATTCTGTGGAGAACTCTTTTTCTCTAAATCCGAATGACCCTAGCTAGGGATTTGCTTGAGCAAGAATATATGAGATATTCCTCTCATGATATTGAGAGTGGATGATCATCTATTGACACTCAATTACCTTCGTAAGGTTAGCTACCATTCTTAAGAACTGGCTATACCAGATCTAGAACTTTCCAAACCTGTAAGTCCGATGTCAAAGAATAGAGTACTTATACAAGACATCTTTGGTGTTTCAAGTCTAAGGACCATATAAACTATTGGGACTACGAAATCGCTGTCTAACATCAAGTATCAATAACCATCCAGCATTCCATAAGTGGATCAATCAGTAAACTTATTCTCCAATAAGCACCTGTACTGTATCCTTATTGTTCCCACATGAGTAGCTATGAGACTAGCCACCTCCATCGTATGGACAAGTATACAACACACCAGTCTATCCGGTTATCTCGATGTCCCTCTCGAGTAACCTATGACTAGGATTATTAAGGATCTGTGTTTAAAGGTGAATCGGTCTCATTATCATGATCTCATCATGATCCGATTTTTATTGTACAAATCCAAGGACATCACAATATACATCTAGATAATGTGAGAAAATGCTAATAATCATAAGTAAAAAGATTGACGCAGTTTGTTACAAGTGTCATCACTCACGTGATTGGCTTATAGGGCATATATAACTAGCATATCCATTAGGGTTAATAGGGGGCCTTTATAAATAGGAGGGAACCAAAGACCTATAGGCTAGGGTTTTCTTGGTAGCCATCTCCTATTCTCCTCTCCCTAGTGAGGAGCATATTCGCAGTCCCTACCATATGGATCACCACTAGAGAGGAGGATGCTGAAACTTCTTCATCCTCTTCTATGGATCTGTAGGAATTCAAGGATATATAATCTTCCTAAGTACAATCTTTCTTATATATGTAGTTTTTGGATTCGCAGATTTTTGCGCACCGATCTTCTTATGATGACAAAACCTTTTCGTGAAAATCTAAGATTTTATTTTTTTGTTCTTTCGCTATGTATGTGATGTCGCTCCTAGATTTCCCAACAATGATATCAGAGCCAGGTTATTTATGCGAAGATTAGATTTTAACTACATATGTTGTGATTTAGAGAAACTTTTATCGTCAAAATTATTGACGTAAACTTTTATCATCAAAATTGTTGCTGCCCTTACAGGTTGGCCATGATCAAGAGCTCCAAAGTGCTGCAAGTGGCTAGCGGGCGACAGTTGTGCCTGCGCGAGCTATTGTGCCTGCACGAGTGACGGTCGCCCATAAGGGTCAATGTCACCCATGGGCACACCGCCTGCGGGTGCTACGCCCACGGGCAAGGGTGGCGCGCCAGCCCGTAGTGGCCACCATTGGTAGGGTGGTAGTGGCCGCAGTGTAGTAGGCAGAAGAGGAAGGGTACTAGGTTTTTGGCCAAAAGATAGTTCCGCCCCTTAGAATTTTAGAAATTATAGGTTATATCCTTTTTATCCAAATTACCAAAATACACTTCATAATTCAAAAATTCCCTGCATATCCTTGATTTAGAAAAAAATATTAGTTAATTAAAAAATAATTAACTATTATTATTTATCTAGTAGTCCTATATAATGATATGTATATGTGATGTATGATGTGGACGGATGATCATGGACCGTGTGATGTGTGTGTACATGTGATTATTATTATTATTGGGACCTATGAATCTTTATTTTTCTCATTTATTGTCGGGCCTGCATACCTATAATCATGTTGTAATTACACGAGGAGGCGTAGTAGGAGCGTGGAAGCGATAGTGAGACCCATGAGGCTGAGACGGATGATCGTGACGCATGGAGATGTGCCGAGATGCTGACAAAATTGACAAGGACGAGATGGACGATCACAAGGCATGGAGATGCACCGCTGCACACATAGATCTTGATGTGAGTGATTAGGCTCACTGACTCGGGCTTGATCATATTAGGATATGGTCCATGATCATCTAGTGTGAATGCTCATGTGATATGTGATTACTTATACACTTGCTATATATATATATTTGCATGCGATATAGATATATATTAAATAAGTATATATGTGACACATCATATTTGGAGACCGAATAAAAAAGTCCCCTCTCTCGATAATATTAAGTTAGTAAATATGAGATAATTAGAATAACCCACGTGGCCTTCTATTGTTATAGGTAGGGACCTATTCCTGGTGTAGGTTGAGTTGGTTGAGTCCCTCAAGGCTCACCTATATTATGATTTGCTACCTTGCCTATGATATAGAGATATCACCCATGACTTAAAGACATTGTATGCTTGGTCAAGTCCCTCAAGGGCATATCATCGAATCAGACTCATCTTCTAACGATAGTGATGACTTAACCAAACATCATAGTTAGTTGAGTCTCCCTCAAGGCCATGGTAGTTTGAAGGCCGAACAGGATGAGAATCTGATAGAACCCCAGAGGAATTCTATGGAGATTGATCTTTGAGGGGGATCAACCCTTGGAACGCTATAGGGGTTCCACCCTCCAAGTAGCCTGGTGGCTATAATTGTAGATTGATCTTTCTTATTCCAAAGAGGTGGAGGCTACAAGCTTATATAGAGCTCCAAACCCTAACCCTAGGGGTTGCTTCCTAAGTGAACTACCCAATTTGCCCTCAACCTTAGCGGGCCGGCCCAGTAACAAGGGGGGCGGCGGCTAAGAAGCCCAAAGACCCAAATATAAACCCTAGCCTCTCTTCTTTATAGGATAGAGGCGGCTAGGTGGGGTTTATTACATTCTCACAGGGTTTTTATTAGCTGTTACATGGTTGAGTAGGACCTAACCCTGCTAGGGTCCTATCAAGCCCGCCCTCTTCAAATCAGCCTTGTCCTCAAGGTTGGGGTTCTATGAACTCATGGAACCGGGACTTCAGCTCCTCATATGATTCCCATGTGGCATTTTCAAGTGGTAAATTAGTCCAATGTACTAGTACTTCAAAGAGAGGGCGTCGACGACGATCACGACTCTACGGTCGAGGATGGCTTGTGGTTGGGCTTGAATATTTTCATCATCAGTGGTGTTGGGCAGTTGGATCTGGGATGCCTCGTGTTCTCTCAACTTGGGCTTCAAGCATGACACGTGGAAGATAGGGTGAATTTTGGCATCTTTAGATAATTTAAGTCTGCAGACGCCACACTCCAATACGCTCTATGATCCGATAGGGCCCATAAAAGCGTGGAGATAGCTTCATGGAGGCTCGTGTGTTGATGGATAGTTGCTTGTATGGTTGTAGGCGAAGATAAACCCTGGGTCTCCTACTAAAAATTCTCTTTCACTTCTTCGTGTGTCACCTGTCGCTTCATTCTAGCTTGAGCGGTAGAGAGATTATTCTTTAGCATTTGTAGGAGTTTGTCCTCAATTAAATCTTGGTCGACTGATCTACCTTAGTGAGCCAATAACATACATTGGAATCACAGAGAGCCACCACCATATAATGCTTCATATGGGGTACATTTTGTAGATGAATGATATGTAGTATTATACCACCATTCGGCCCAGGGAGCCATTTCGCCCACTCCTTTGGTCGATCACTAGCGAAGCATCAAAGGTATGTCTCTAAACATCATTTCACCACTTGCATTTGGTCATCGGTTTGTGGATGATATGCAGTGCTCATCTTGAGTTTAGTGCCCTCAGAATCGAAATAACTCGGTCCATAATTTACTAGTGAAGACCTGTCACGATCACTTACGATGGACCTTGGCATCCCATGTAGTTTAACAATATTTTCTATGAAAATCTGAGCAATACTAACAAAGAGTGTAGGGATTTCATGCACAAAGACAAAAATGAGCATATTTCGTAAGTCGATCAACCACCACAAGGATTGTGCTTTTACCTTTGGAAGGTGGCAACCCTTCGATGAAGTCCATGGAGATGTCAGTCCATACCGAGTCTGGTATAGGTAGTGGTTGTAGTTTCCCTGGACTCGCTTAACGTTTCACCTTTTTCTTTGTTGACATACATCACATTGTGCTACATATTGAAATAATTTTTTTCATCCCTTTCCAATAAAAGTTTTGCTTCACTCTTTTGTAGGTTCTTAGAAATCCGGAGTGCCCTGCAAAAGGTATGGAGTGCATTTCATACAGAATGACTTTGATGTAAGGGGAGTTTGGTATAAGCACAATCGACCTTTATAGCATAGATCCTCGAATTCCAAGTATAGTGAGCTATTGCGCTTGGATCCTCCTCTAATTTATTGATGATGTTGCTGGTTTTGGATCCTTCTTCCATTCCTCCCCTTTGGTTGGTTTGGAGATGCATAAGAAAGCCACCATTTATCTTGTGTAAAACTTTCTCCATTCGTTGGGTTGAAGCGGTGGTTACGTTGCTTCCACGCTTCCCGCGTAGGGTGACCTATTTACCTTTGCAATAGAATTTCATAATCAATTTGGAAAAGTTCCAAGAGACATCACCTAGTGTCGCACCATTCTATGCCCAGACAGCCTCATAATCATTAATTGGTAGGAGGAAGAAGTCGGCAACAATTTCTTGGCCTGCAGTAATAGTTTCACTGTGGGCATCTTTGGTCGCATTTTAGGATTGGTAGTCGGCAACCTTTACGTCGAACTTGCTGCAACCTTCGATATAGAGCGCCATCCGAGCAGCAACCTTACTATTTAGAAAATTATTAGTACTGCTGTATCGATGAGAACAGTTGATTCGTTGTTGTTTGAGCAAGCCTCCAACTTTCATCGCTTTGCGGATTTGAGTAGTTGGCTAGCGCGATGTACCATAAAGTTGGTTGATTGTGGCTCTTCTTCCACATCTTCATCCTCATGTTCAAGACTCTCTTCCGGCTGTTCACCGATCTTTTCTTCCATTGGTTCAATCACAAGAAGTCTCCCTTTTTACAATGATGCTCGTGGCTCCACGGCTCGTCACAATGCCAACATAACCCCTTAACGGATCGGTCTCAAGCTCTTCTCTTGTCAACCTTTTGGTGCAGGAGCTCGGTGATAGTAGGTGAGGTGAGGGCTTCAATATTTCTGGTCGGGAGTGACCCTAGTCCTCCGGGCTTCATGGTTCAATCGCTCCTCCCAAGTCGTGCGAAAGAGATGGCCGCCATAAGCGTGTCTTGTTGTCGCGCTTTAACTTCTCCCTGGATCTCCGGCTTCAAGCCCTCAATAAATGTCCCCAATAACTGTTTTTCAGACCAATCATGAGTTTGATTAGATAACCTTTCAAACCTGGTTTGATACTCTGGATGGTGGAGGTTTGTCGGATCTTTGCTAGTTGTCCGTCGATGTTCTCGTAATCGGTTGGTCCGAAATGGATCAGATCCTTCTTTGAATTGTCGCCATGAGAGGACTCCATGAGTATGTTCAAACCAATCAAACCATTGTATGGCATCTCCTTCAAGATGTATAGCTGTAATTTCTACCATAGATGCATCTGCGGTTTTGTGGTACCAGAAAATATCGCTCAGGCTGTGAGATCCAACCAATCGGGTCTCCTTCTTCCCATCTAGGAAGTCCACCTCATGCGTGGATAGTAGGGATCGATCATAGAGCCTCCCTTCTCTTGGGAGTCATCTCTTGGTCGAGCTCTCTCCTTGATGAGATTTCTTTGGGCTCGGTGTTCTACCGAAACCGAGTTTGTGAAAGAGAATCGAATCTTATCCTTCATTCGCATCTCGAAGGCTTGAATTTAGCATTTATCACCTCCTCGGATGCCATAGTATATGACTCCAGATCTATAATATTAAGATCTCTTTGTTGCCGGGTTAAAGGCATGAATTGTTTGAGGGAAGTGGTGGTTGAAAGGGTTTGTGGATCGGTGGATGTAGGTTACGGTTTAGGCTTGTTTTGTGGCTGTTTTGGGTGCTGTTTGGGGCTACGATTTGATGGAGTTTTGGGCTAAGATGGTAATGGATAAAGGTTAGGGAAGAGGGTTTTAGATCTGTAGTAGATCGCAGCAAAGATTTGACAAAAATCAGTAGCAATTGCTGCCTATGTGTGCTGCCTCGTAAGAGCAGAATTGTCGTCGAAGAAATAGCGATTTCTCGACGAAATTTCCAGCGAAAACTCAGGGATTTGAGGAGGGGTTTTGATGGTAGAATTTTAGTTTAGATAGCAACAAGGATAATAAATTGGATCAAGAAATTTCAGCAGCAAAGCAGTAAAGAAATCGGTGCAAGTTGCGATAGCAGAATTCTCGTCAAAAAATTTCAGCAGTTTATGATGAGAGATTGCAGCAACACACGAATTTGTTTTTGTGATGAATTCCACAATAGATCAATCACGGATGGGAGCCAAGATGATCTATGAGGTGCACAAAAATTTCGTTCAAAAGGATAACAATTAGATCGGTTAAAGGCAAAGCAACACGCGGCTGAAATTTTTGCAAGCAATCCTTCGTTCGCAAAGATGGTAACTTTTGCGACGCAAGGAATTCGCAGCAAGGGATCGATAGAAAACTCTTTTGATATTTTAGATGAAAAATTGCAGCAGCAAAAGGTATTGGTGGTAGAAAAATACCTGATCTCTGATGCAATTGGAGGTGGCGACTATAGATTGATTTGATCTACGTCAAGAGATGATGGTGGAGACGACGATGTCAAGAGCAATTGTGGGAATTGCTTGGCTAATGGTGGGCGACAGGGATGGCAGCAAAAGCAGCAAGATCCCTGCTCTGATACCAAATGATAGAACCCTAGAGGAATTCTATGGAGATTGATCTTTGAGGGGGATCAACCCTTGGAACGCTACAGGGGTTCCACCCTCCAAGTAGCCTGGTGGCTGCAATTGTAGATTGATCTTTTTTATTCCAAAGAGGTGGAGGCTACAAGCTTATATAGAGCTCCAAACCCTAACCATAGGGGTTGCTTCCTAAGTGAACTACCCAATTTGCCCTCAACCTTAGCGGGCCGGCCCAGTAACAAGGGGGGCGGCGACTAAGAAGCCCAAAGACCCAAATATAAACCCTAGCCTCTCTTCTTTATAGGATAGAGGCGGCTAGGTGGGGTTTATTACATTCTCACAGGGTTTTTATTAGCTGTTACATGGTTGAGTAGGACCTAACCCTGCTAGGGTCCTATCAGAATCATAAAGAGTTGTGATTGGCAAGAGTTGCCTACCTTTTAGGCTTAGTGTGATTGGTCAAGTCCCTTGAGGTTATATTAAGACGCTGATTGGATCTCGATCCCCGCTAGAAGTCTGTCGGAGACTTTCATTTCACGTGTTGAGGGTGTCACATGACTCGCTAGAAAAATAGTGGGAGCATGTCAAGATAGAAGTTCTTATCTTGATTGTTTATATTTCTATAAAATCTGCATGTTATTTATTTCTGGTGCATCTTTATTTTTAGAAAATATTACCATTAGACCATCTACGTGACATACTTGATGCCAACCGCCTCATTGGGCCAAACTATGTGAATTAGATTCATAACCTGAGAATAGTTCTCACAGTAAAGAAAATCGCATATGTCCTTAATACAGTGATCCCTACGCCTGATGAAGGGGCAAGCGAGGATGAGATCGCTCACTATGTGAAGTACATAGATGACTCTACTCTTGCTCAATATTATATGTTGGGCTCCATGACTCCCAAGTTACAAAGACAACATAAAAAGATGGATGTCAGATTCATACTTCTGCATCTCCATAAATTATTTTTTTATAAGGAACATGGAAAAACTTAGCGATATAAGATATCGAAGAGTCTCTTCCATGCCAGGATGACTGAAGGGACACTGGTTTAGAACCATGACCTAGAGATGATTGAGTGGATAGAGAAACTCACAAGTCTAGGAATGGTCCTAGAGGATAACCTGTTGAATCTCGAATTTTGATGATGAAACTAATTGATTGTATTTTGTTTGTCTAACTGTGTTTTGAGTTACGTAGGTCTACTCGATTAGAATTAGACAGTTGACGCTGGAGGAATTGACGTTGCACCGGAGGAAATCATGTTAGGATATTGGACAATCAGTAGAAGGCTTCGGACATCAGGCATCGGGCCAAGAAGAGCGAAGTTGTGCCAAGGATATCGGGGTTGCGGAGGTCAACCAACGATTGGGCAACGGATCACAAGAGAGGACGGTGTGCCGAAGAAACGGATGAAGCGCCGATAAGCCAATGACGTGCCGGGCAACAAAATGTCGATTCGCGTTATAATAACTATCTAGATCGAAGTAGAGTGTTTATTTTTTTTGTGTGTAAGATTAACTACGATAATGATGAAGACATAAAGTGAAACAAAGTGCCAAAAATAAAGTGCGATGGATTATTGGAAGTTCGAGAGTTCGACGAAAGTCCGAAGATTCATTAGGAGTGCTACTGGAACTGGCCGAGAACGAGTAGGGAGCTTGCCGAAGGGTTTTCGGAAGTTCACCGGAAGGTTTATCGGAAGTTCGTGGAGCTTGCCAAGAAAGATCGGAGCTTGCCAAAGAAGCTCATAGGAACCCGCCAAGATCATCGTGAAGTCCAGGAGCTTGTCGGGAGTCCGCAGAATGGTTTCCGAGGGTTCATCGGAAGACCCCTGGAAATTCGCCGGAAGCTCGCTAGAAGAAGTCTTGACTTATTGGATTTTGTAATAACTTAGAAAAGTCTTCAATTTCGTAGTTAGCATGTTAATTTGGGTTAGGATTAGGTGTTAATCCAACAACCCAGGTAGGGGGCCAATTGGGCCTTCATTGGGTTGTATTGGGCCGAAGGTTAGGCCCATACTGCTGCAGCAGAGGCGGCGGTAGCATCTAGGACCAGCGTGTAGCACCTTTGTTGATCAAGGCCGGCGGTAGTACCGCCCAAGTGCGATGGTACCGCCCCAAGCAGGCAGTGGTACCGCTTGACAGGTGGTTGCAACCACCTATGTCAGGCGGTAGTACCACCAGTGCCAGGCGGTAGTATCGCCAGCACAATGACACATGCAAGGTGTGTCAGGCGGTAGTACCGCCTATAGTCCGAAATTTCGGACGAGACCTCTTTGAGCAGGATTTTTGAATCCCAAAAAGCTCTATAAATACCCCTTTACTCCTAGCTAGTTGGGTGACCTTTTGCAGTGTTAGAATTGAGTCTAAGCTATAGCAAATTCCTGCTTTCAATTGCTCAAGTGTTCACCTCCTTCTTCTACTTGTAAAAATTCTATAAAGTGAGGGAACCACTTGTAAAAGGCTGTAAAGGGGTGTTTGGTCCTTCCCCTTTAAGAGACTTGGTAGTGGAAGTTGGGAGCCTCATTGGAGGAGGCTTCAAGAGTGGACGTAGGTCATTTGACCGAACCACTATACATCGTTGCGTTTACTTGTCATGTGAGTACTTAAATTCTGCGTTGTAAATTTCTTAAGCTGCAAACTGATCGGATTTCTTCTCCCTACTTCAAATTGCATTTACCTGAATATTTTCAAGTTAAAGTTTCTTTCACTGAATCAAGTTCTAAAGTAAATCTCCGGAATCAGTTTTCAAGATTTATTTGGTTTTATCCGTTGCACTAATTCACCCTCCCCCCCTCTTAGTGCCACTCTGAACCTAACAATTAGTATCAGAGCCACGTTATTTCTCATTCAGATTTACACCCGTGAGAAATGGCTCTAAATGGTTTTCAAGAGGGCTTTTCGGTTTTTCGTCCACCGTTATTTAACGGATCGGACTACACTTATTGGAAAACTCGAATGAGAGTTTTCATACTTTCAATGGACTTAGATTTATGGAACATTATTGAAAACGATTTTCAACATCCCTCTAAATCGACGAATGAATGGTCGGACTTAGAGAGAAAATCTTTTTCCTTGAATGTAAAGGCTATGAATGCCTTATTTTGCGCCTTAGACAAGAACAAATTTAATCGGATTTCTATGTGTGAAACGGCTTTTGACATTTGACGAACTCTTGAAATCACGCATGAGGGAACTAGTAGAGTTAAAGACTCGAAAGTGAACATCTTATTGTATGATTTTGAGCTCTTCTGAATGACACCAAGCGAAACTATTAGCGATATGTTCACCCGGTTCACGGATGTCGTCAATAGCTTAAAAAATCTTGGTAAATGTTTTTCTAACTTTGAACTCACTAACAAGATTTTAAGATCCCTCCCAAAGAGTTGGGATCCAAAAATTATGGCTATTCAAGAGTCTAAAAACTTGAATGATTATTCACTTGAAGAACTAATCGGGTCATTAATGACCTATGAAATGACACTCTTGGAACATGATGAACATGATGAACATTTGAACCATCTTCTAAAGAACAAGAAGGTTTTTGAACTTCGAATAAGAGAATGCCACTTGAGTGATGACTCAAGTGATGAGGACAATGAAGAGGACTTTGAACCTTCAATCGATTTTAATAAGTTCATTAAACAAAAATCTAAAATCAACAATGAACTTGAACGGAGAAAGAGACCAATGAAGAAGAAGAAGGCTCACCGAGAAGAATCAAGGAAAGAAGAAGCAAACTACGCTTTAATGGGCTTCGTCAATGAGGTAAGTAACTTAACTCCCTTGAGTTGTTATGAAATTACATGATATTTTTCTTGAGTACTTAACTTAGTTAGTAGGAAATAAAATTTTATTTTATGCTTTTTCTTTTTAGGATTTTTGAAAAGTTTTTTTTATGAATGTTGTATGCAACATTATGAATGATGATTTGTGATAATGATTGTACACCTATTATGATTAATCCACGCATCTGTATCTTAATGTTTCATTGCTTTTCATGATGCTTGACAATTTTATATCATGCATGAGCTTTTGAAGTAATAAAGTGTCATATTGTGATGATGAAACTTATTTTTTTTGAATTTATAAATAGATGCATGATTTTGGTAAAAATTTGAACATGGCCTTTTAACATAAAAATTGAAAGTGTGCTATCATTTTTATGTATTTGGTCTTGATGGTTTTATGACTAAGCTTGTGTTTTATTTTGATATATGTTTTCATAAAAATTTTGAATATGCTCACATCAAATTGCTTAAAATGATAATGCATTTTTCATTCTATTGAGATGAATGAATTCATGTTATGAGTCTTGTGAATCTCATGAAAATAAACATGATTAATATTTTAAAAAATGTGCCTCATATTTTTGGTCTTAATGATTTCTCTTGAAACTTGCTCTTTGGACCTATATGAAAAACATGAGTATACTCATATGAACGTCAAATCACTTGAAATGGAACACATAAAAAATGAGAAATTGTACTATCATGATGCTTTACGTGTAATGCTTTTGATCTTAATGGGCTAAATGACAACTTGTATTTCAAAGTAATACAATGATGACTTTCATATAAATAATTGGACATACCTTATGTAATCATCATTGATAATGATAGTTTGTTGTCATGCTTAATGATTTTATGATTTCATGAGTATTTAAAGGTATTATATCTTAATGACAAACTCACGTTTTGATCTTAAATTTGATACTCATTTTAGAAACATGAGCACACTTGTATAAAACAAATAACTTAAAAAGAAGATATTTTTTCTATCTTATCGAGATTAATGAGTTCATGACATTTTGTGAATCTCGAAATTAATTTTGATGATTCGATTATGAGTTCCAAGTTAATAATTTGATTTGAATGAGCTTAAACTACATTGTGATCTTGATAACTTGAGTCTTTCAAGATCTCTCACTTCATACCATGATTCTCCCATGTTGTTGAAGAAAAATCCAAATGAATCATAAATTATTTTCTCTTAACTTATTGACACTCAACTTGAGAAAATATGTTTTGAAGATTGAAACATTGCATGCACAATTTGATTTTTCTCCTATGTTTCAATACACATGACTTGATAATTGAAATATTAATACAAACACTTAAAATATCACTTGTCATGATTTGAATATTGATTTAAAAGAAATTTTGCTCGACTTGATATATTTTATGAATTTGAATAAGACTTATTAAAGATTCTTGATTCATCTCTTGATCTCTTGAATTCATGACTTGAGATATTTTTGGGAATCAAAATATTCTCCTCTATGATTGCTTCTTTACCAAAGAGGAAAACAATTCAAGTTTATGTCATTTGTGAATCTCACAAACTATGTTAATGATTTTGATGATTCGAACTTGAATGAGCTTTATCACAAACCAAGTCTTGATATTTTGATATTTGATACTTGGAATTCTTTTGCATGAATCAAGTTACTCTTTGTGCTATATCTTTTTTAAATGAATCATGAGCCTTGATGTCATATATTTCATGATATAGAAATGATAAGATTTCTTTGCCTTGTGTGGTAAATTGAACATTTGACATAAATGAAATTTGCTTTATGATGAATCATGAATGATGTCTTTTGGTGTTGATCCTTATTGATATTTCATATTGATGTCTTTCAGGAATTCTTTACATCTATGGCTTGTTTGCATCACATAAAAATTGAAATATTGATTAATGTAAAATTATTTATATGAAATATTATTCCTCTCTTCTTTTCGACAATGACAAAGGGGGAGTTAACATGGTAGCTTGGGTATCACAAGAGAAAGTGGCAAACATAGCTAGCTAGAAATTGCAAAAAGATAAAACTTCCACTTCTCAAAATGAGAAGAAAGAAAATTACAAAGTATATATATATATATATATATATATATATATATATATATATATATATATAAACTCATGAGCTTGCATGTTTAAAAATATTATAAATTTTACAAAATTGTTAGCTCATTACAAACAAAAATTTGATAGCTTGCAAAAGAAAAACTTGGTTGCATTAAATTGAAAGGGAGCTAGCTTGTGTATCGCAAGGAATGCTAGCTTGCTTATCATTATTGCTTGCTTGCTTATCAACAATTGGTATCACTCGTTATCATGATTAACAATTTGATAGCTTGTTATCTTACTTGCTTGCTTATCAACAATTGCTATCTTGACAATAACAAAATTGCTACCTTGTAATCTCAAGAAAAGCAAAAAGTACAAACTTGCACTAGAAGCAAGTGTTGAATTATCATGAACATCATCACAACAAGTGATATCTTCCGTATCATGATAAACTTTTTGTGATTGAATGCTGAATGTTAATAAAAATCTAGCTAGTATGATTTAAAACTTGCATATCTTTTAAAAACTAGCTAAATGCTACTTCTTTTTGTTGATGACAAAGGGGGAGAAGTGTAGATTGATGAGTTCATGCAATGTAATGCTGATTGAGTATTTTATATATTTGCATGATGGTTTGATGTTTTCTCTCAACATGTGATACATGTAGCTTGGATTTGGGATAATCCAAGTGTTCTATCAATGGCATATTGATAGGGGGAGTTTGGGTTGAACTCCGTGGAGTTAAGGTTAACTCCGTTAGTCATCAATTAGTTGTCATCATAAAAAAGGGGGAGATTATTGAATCTCGGATTTTGATGATGAAACTAATTGATTGTATTTTGTTTGTCTAACTGTGTTTTGAGTTACGTAGGTCTACTCGATTAGAATTAGACAATTGACGCTGGAGGAATTGATGTTGTACCGGAGGAAATCACGTTAGGATATTGGACAATCAGCAGAAGGCTTCGGACGTTGGGCATCGGGCCAAGAAGAGCGAAGTTGGGCCAAGGATATCGGGGTTACGGAGGTCAACCACCGATTGGGCAACGGATCACAAGAGAGGATGGTGTGCCGAAGAAACGGACGAAGCGCCGATAAGCCAATGACGTGCCAGGCAACAAAATGTCGATTCGCGTTATAATAACTGTCTAGATCGAAGTAGAGTGTTTATTTTTTTTGTGCAGGATTAACTACGATAATGATGAAGACGTAAAGCGAAACAAAGTGCCAAAAGTCAAGTATGATGGATCATTGGAAGTTTGAGAGTTCGACGGAAGTCTGAAGATTCATTGGGAGTGCTGTCGGAACTGGCCGAGAACGAGTAGGGAGCTTGCCGAAGGGTTTTCGGAAGTTCGCCGGAAGGTTCATCGGAAGTTCGTGGAGCTTGCCAAGAAAGATCGGAGCTTGCCAAAGAAGCTCGTAGGAACCCGCTAAGATCATCGTGAAGTCCAGGAGCTTATCGGGAGTCCGCAGAATGGTTTCCGAGGGTTCGTCGGAAGACCCCCGGAAGTTCGCCGGAAGCTCGCCGAAAGAAGTCTTGACTTATTGGATTTTGTAATAGCTTAGAAAAGTCTTCAATTTCGTAGTTAGCATGTTAATTTAGGTTAAGATTAGGTTTTAATCTAATAACTCAGGTAGGGGGCCAATTGGGCCTTTATTGGGCTGTATTGGGTCGAAGGTTAGGCCCATACAGTCTCTGGCAAGGGCCGGCAGTAGCACCACCAAACCCAGGTGGTAGTACCGCCTGTTGATGAAGGCCAAGCAGGCGGTAGTACGCGCCCAGCAAAGCGGTGGTACCGCTGACAGTGGTTGCAACCACTGTGTCAAAGCAGGTAGTATCCAAGACAATGACACAATGACAAAGGCAAAGGTGTGTCAAGCGATATCACTGCTTGATGCCAGCGATAGTACCGCCTCTGCCTAAAAATTTCGGACGAGACCTCTCTGAGTGAGAATTTTGAATCCCAAAAAGCTCTATAAATACCCCTTTACTCCTAGCTGGTTGGGTGACCTTTTGTAGTGTTAGAATTGAGTCTAAGCTATAGCAAATTCCTACTTTCAATTGCTCAAGTGTTCACCTCCTTCTTCTACTTGTAAAAATTCTGTAAAGTGAGGAAACCACTTGTAAAAGGCTGTAAAGGGGTGTTTGGTCCTTCCCCTTCAAGAGACTTGGTAGTGGAAATTGGGAGCCTAATTGGAGGAGGCTTCAAGAGTGGACGTAGGTCATTTGACCGAACCACTATACATCGCTGCGTTTACTTGCTGTGTGAGTACCTAAATTCTGCATCGTAAATTTCTTAAGCTGCAAACTGATCGGATTTCTTCTCCCTACTTCAAATTGCATTTACCTGAATATTTTCAAGTTAAAGTCTCTTTCACTGAATCAAGTTCTAAAGTAAATCTCCGGAATCGATTTTCAAGCTTTATTCGGTTTTATCCGCTACACTGATTCACCCACCCTCTCTTAGTGCCACTCTGAACCTAACATAACATGTGTGTGGATCTTATGCTTCAGTCCCTACTAGATTCTTTTTCAGAGTTCTCTATGCTAGTAAGACCAGAAAGAAAAAGGAAGACTGAGAAGTACCTTAAGAAGGGTAAGGGTAAGGGTAGACCGAGTAAAGCAAAGGTTGCTATGAAGGATCTGGCAAATGACAAAGGCTAGTATTTCCACTATGGCAAAGACGGGTATTAAAAGAGGAATTACAAGGAGTATCTTGTAGAAAAGGCAAAACAAAAGTTTGAAAAAGCATCAAGTATATTCATGATCAGTCTTTATTTGTTAGACTCATATGATAACACATGGGTATTGAATATCGGTAATGCTTATCATATCTACAATTCATTGTAAGTTCTAGCAAGATTTAAGAGATTGATGAGAGGCAAGATGTACTTCAAGATAGGCAATAGAGTAAGAGTTGCTACAGTAGTTATTAGTGAGGTCACCCTACATTTACTTGGTGGAGCTATTATTGCATTGGATGCATACTATTTTGTTCCCTCTATTATCAAAAATGTTATTTCCATTTCATGTTTGACATTGAATGGTTATAAAGTAATTTTTTAGAATAATAGTTGTTCAATTATTAAAGATGATGAGATCATCACGAGAGAAACATTGCATAATGGTTTGATTGTGTTAGGCACTACTCTACATATCATGAATGTAAGTGAGTCTAAGAGGAAACGAGATGAGGTGAACAGTATATACCTATGGCATTATAGGCTTGGTTATATCCATGAGGAAAAGATTCAAAAGTTGTTAAAGGATGGATACCTAAATCCATTTGATTGTGAGTCATATGCGACTTGTGAACCTTGTTGAATCTCAAATTTTGATGATAAAAGTAAATGATCGTGTTTAGTTATCTAACTATGTTTTGAGTCATGCAGGTCTACTCTCGATCAGGATTAGACAATTGACGTAGAAAGAATCGACGTTGTACCAAAGGAAATCACGTCAGGAGATTGGTCGTCGAGCTGGAGGTCCGATCGACAATCAACAGAAGGCTTCAGACAAAGAAATCGGGCATTGGGCCAAGAGGAGCGGAGTTGCGCCAAAGAGATCGAGGCTGTGGAGGTCAGCTACTAATTGGGCAACAAGCCACAAGAGAGGACAATGCATCGAAGTGTCGGACGAAGCGCTGATGGATCAAGGACGTGTTGGGCAATTAATTATGATTCGCATTGTAATAATTATCTAGATCGAAGTAGGATTAGCTTAATTGGGTTATAATTGGGCCAACCTAATTATAGACCAACTAGGCTCGATATTGGATCGGTTTGGACTAGGTTTAAGGTCCAACCAGGAGTGCTGGGTATTGTTTGGCGATGGCACTGCCTAGGTCTAGCTTCCCAGGTAGTCTAGGGTGGTGGTACCACCCAGACTGGGTGGTGGTACCACCTTGGGGTAGAGTGCCTGGGCGGTGACACTACTAGTTGGGCAGTGATATTGCCCAGTACATTAACCATGTAAGTGTGTCAGATGGTGGTACTGTCAAACTGGGCAGTGGTACCACCCAGTACACTAACAGAACAGGGTCAACAAGCGGTGGTACCGTCAGCACTTAGAAATCCAGGATGATTCAAATTTGGGCTCCAAATTTGAATCACATTGAGGCGTACAAATATCCCTCTTATCCATGGTTGAAATATACACTAGAACTGAGAAAGAAAAAGGAAAATATTATTGTAATAGTATCAAATTTCTCCCTTAATTCTAAAGTGTGATCTAACTTTAGAGAGGGTTACCTCCTAAGCTCGTGAAAAGGAAAGAGTTGTAAGGGAGTTAGTCTTCGCCCGTTGGAAGGAAGACAACTAGTTGAAAAATTGGTGGCCTCAAGAGAAGAGGAATCGGGAGTGGATGTAGGTCGGATGACCAAACCACTATAAAACTCGATTTGCATTTATATTTTGTATTTACCTTTCTGTAAACCTTTACTTTGCTTGTTCACTGCCATTCATCTTCTCTAAACATTCTCAAGTTTAAGTTAGAGCTTTTCCAACACCGTTTTAGTCGAAACGAAGTTTTCAACGTTCGAAGTTTCCGAAAGAATTATTTTAAATCTACAAAATTTATCATACTTAACCACTGCTCTAATTCCCCCCCCCCCAAATCTTAGTGCCACTCTAGATCCCAACAAACCTCGTATTCATAGAAAGTTGACCAACTCTTCATTTAGTGAAACTAAAGAGATAGCCATTGAGTTGTTGGAACTCATATATAGTGATGCATGTGGCCCCATATCAATCTAGGTCATAGGTGGTTACTCCTACTTTATTACTTTCACTGATGATTTCTGCTAGTTATAGGTGCCCTACAAGCCAATCACATGAGTGATTGCACCTGTAACACGTTGCATCAATCTTTTTGCTTATGATTATTGGCATTATCTCACATTATCTAGATGTATATTGTGATGTCCCTGGATCTGTGCAATGGGAATTGGATCGTGATGAGATTATGATAATGAGACCAATTCACCTTTAAACACAAACCCTAAATTATCCAGGTCATAGGATACTTGAGAAGGACATCGAGATAACCGATAGACTGGTGTACTGTATACCCGTTCATATGATGGAGGTAGCTGGTCTCATAGCTACTCGTGTGGGGACACTAAGTGCAGTCAGTGCAGGTGCTCATTGGAGAATGAGTTCACCGATTGATCCGCCTCTGAGAATCTTTGGATGGTTATTGATGCCTCACGCCGTCAGGCAATGATTCCAGTAGTCCCGATGAGTGTATCTGGTCCTTAGACTTGAGACACCAAGGATGTCCTGTATGAGTACTCCACTCTTTGATACCAGACTTATAGGTTTGGAAAGCTCTATATCTAGTACAACCAGTCATTGGAAGTGGTAGCCAACCTTACGAGGGCTATTGAGTGTCAATAGAGGATCATCCGCTCTCGGTATCATGAGAGGAATATCCCATGTGTTCTTGCTCGAATAAATCCTTGGCCAAGGTTATTCAGATTGAGAGAGAAAGAGTTCTCCGGGAGAATCCGACAATAGCAAGACTCGAGGAGAGATCGTATGGGCCTGACAGCACCATGCCTGGTATAGGGTCTCTGGGATATTAGATGGATGAGAGATTATAGATACATGGTAACTGAGGACAAATAGGTCCAAAAGATTGGATTCTCCTGTATCGTCTGGGGGCCGCAGCGTAGTGGCCTGGTACGTCCGTAGTCGATGAGTTGGGTGAATTATTATAGAGATAATAATTCACTAAGTCAGAAGGAGTTCTGACAAGTATGACTCACGGCCAGCTCGATATTAGGCCTAGAGAGTCACACACATATGGTAGGTGTTGCGACGAGTAGAGGGCCTAGAGGATATCTCATATCTGAACCTCTACTCATCGCGACACCTACCATATGTGTGTGACTCTCTAGGCCTAATATCGAATTGACCGTGAGTCATACATGTTAGAACTCATTATGACTAAGTGAATTATTATTTTCATAATAATTCACTCGACTCATTGACTATGAACGTACTAGGCCACTATATCGCAGTCCCTAGACAACACAGGGGAATCCAATCATTTGGACCTATTTGTCCTCAATTACCATATACCTATAGTCCCTCATCCATCTAATATCCCAAAGATCGTATATTGAGCATGGTGCTATCAAGCCTATACAGTTTCCAATCGAGTCTCGCTCTAATCTGATTCTCCTGGAGATCTTTTTCTCTCTCAATCCGAATGACTCTTGCTAGGGATTGTCTGAGTAAGAACACATGAAATATTCCTCTCATGATACCGAGAGTAGATGATCCTCTATTAATACTCAATTACTCTCGTAAGGTTGGCTACCATTCCCAAGAACTAGTTGTACTCGATTTAGAACTTTCAAACCTATAAGTTCGACATCAAAGAATGGAGTACTCATACAAGGTATCTTTTGTGTCTCAATTCTAAGGGCCAAACACACAACTAGGACTATGAAATCGTTGTATAACGTTAAGTATCAATAACCGTCTAGCATTCTGTAAGCAGATCAATTAGTAAACTCATTCTCCAATGAGCACCTACACTGTACCCTTAGTGTCCCCATACGGGTAGCTATGAGATTAGCCACCTCCATCATATGGATGGATATATAGCACACCAGTCTATCTAGTTATCTCAATATCTCTCTCAAGTAACCTATGAGCAAGATTATTTAGGGTATATGTTTAAAGGTGAATTGATCTCATTATCGTGATCTCATCATAATCTGATTCTCATTGCACAGATCCAAGTACATCCCAATATATACACAGATAATGTGAGAAAATATCAATAATCATAAGCAAAGATATGATACAGTATGTTACAGGTGTCATTATGCACGTGATTGGCTTGTAGGGCACTTATAACTAATAGCCACCTCTTATTCTCCTCCCCCCAATAAGGAGCATTTTCATAGTTCCTACTATATGGATTATCGCTAGAGAGGATGCTTGACCTTCTTCATCCTCTTCCATGGATCTACAGGAATTCAGGGATATATGATCTCCCTAGATACTATCTTTCTTATATATGCAGTTTTTGGATTTATGGATTTTTGCATACCGATCTTCGCATGACAACGAAACCTTTTCGTGAAAATCTAGGATTTTATTTTTCTATTCTTCCGCTACACATGTAATGTCGCCCCTAGATTTCCCAACATGGGGTGATAGAAATAATGTTAAAAAATCTAGAGCAGCATTACATGCGCAACGGAAGAACAAAAAATAAAATCATAGAATTTCTTATAGAAAAAAGAAGGTTTCATTGTCGTGCAAAGATTAGTCCATAAGAATACACAAAATCAAAAAATTGCACGTATAAGAAAGATGTGTTACTTAGGGAGATCATATATCTTTGAAAACCTACAGATTTATGAGAGAGGATGAAGGAAGTCAATTGTCCTCCTCTTTAGTGGTGATTCATATGGTAGGAGCTATGAAGACACTCCTTAAATCATTGCACAATCCTCCTTTACATGCGCACCATGCAATCAAGAAGGGGCCAGCCCTTCTTGCTATCCACACGCCTCAAACAAGGGCAGACAGTTGAGGAGAGGGGAGAGAGAGTATAGGAGGTAGCAACTAAAAAGGGTCTGGCCTATGACCCTTTGGTTCGCTCTTATTTATAGAGGTCCCCTGTTAACTTAATCCTAATAAATTCTGCCATATTGTGTACTGAATCTTCATCCAACTATCCAAGCCTCTTAGATTGTGGATCTCTACCCAATAATCTATCATAAGCTCTGATTGGATCTTATCCATAAGATCTCATAATTCAAGGGTTTATTAGATATCTAATAAGATAGGTGCTTCAATGGATATCTCATATCCAAACCTCTACTCGTCACAATACCTACCATATGTGTGTGACCCTCTAGGCCCAATATCAAGCTGGCCATGAATCAGACCTGTCAGAACTCCTTTTGGCTTAGTAAATTATTATTACCATAATAATTCACTCGACTCATCCACTACGCCACAATCCCTCGAATGATATAGGGGAATCCAATCTATTAGACCTGTATATCCTTAGTTATTATATATCTATAATCCCTCATTCATCTAATATCTCAAAGATCGTATTTTGAGCATGGTGCTGTTAGACCCATATGGTTTTTACTCGAGTCTCGTTTTAATCGGATTCTTCTGGAAAACTCTTTCTCTTTTAATTCGAATGACCCTAGCTAAGGATTTGCCTAAGCAAGAATACATGAGATATTCCTGTCATGATATCCAGAATGGATGATCCTCTATCGATACTAAATTGCCCTTATAAGTTGGCTACTACTCCGAACGACCGGTTGTGCTAGATTTGAAACTTCCAGACTTATAAGTCTAGTATCAAAGAGTATAGTACTCATACAGGACAGCCTTAGTATCTCAAGTCTAAGGATCATATACACAATTGGGATAACGAAATCGTTGTCTAATAAAGAGGTATCATTAACCATCCAACATTCTATGAGTGGATCAATCAGTGAACTCATTCTCTAATAAGCACATGCATTGTATCTCTAGTGTCCCCAAACGAGCAACTATGAGACCAGTTGCCTCTATCATATAGACAGGTATGCAATATGCTAGTATGTCTGGTTATCTTGATGTCCCTCTCGAATAACTAATGATCGAAATTTTTTATGGTTTGTATTTAAAGGCGAATCGACCTTATTATCGTGATCTCATCATTATCCGATTCTTATTGCACATATCCATGAATATCATAATATATGAAAAGACAGTATAAAGTGAGAAAAATATCAAATAAATAAGAAGTAAAAAGAGTGTGTATCATATCATACATGTTATCACTCATGTGATTGGCTTACAAGGCACCTATGACTAGCAAATAATGCACAAGTTTCCTTGGGGTATCCCACGAACTTGCACCACTCCGTCTTGGATTTTAACTTATCGGGATTGTGTCTCTTAACGTGAGCAGGGCAACCCCAAATCTTTGTTAGGATCATAAAGATTTCAAAAATTAGTGCTTTCAAAAATTTTGATTTGAAAATTCGATCAATGAATTCGTATCAAAAATGTGATTAATAAAAGTGCAAGTAAGAATTGCTTAGTAAGTAAATCAGTGTGCAATAGTAAATTAAGGCAAAAGAAGAAATGCAAATCGATTTATAGTGGTTTGGTCATCCCAACCTACGTCCTATCACGGACGAATTGTAAATGGCTTGTTCAGTGTAATGCTTATACATGTCCATGTCTTTTCGGTTTGTTCTAACTTTGCAAAGAATGTAAAGGGCTGGCCAAAGGCTAAACAACCCCATTTGAATGAGTTTGGTGGTCGTTTCAGGCTTGTATATAATGATGGTGTCATGTGGACACTTGTACTAGATTTCAGCCTATAGTGGACCAATTTTATACCTTTGTTATGCAATCGTTCTGAGCTTGTGATGTATATGGTTGGAATTTACATTTGCTCTAAAGTGTTTGCTAAAAGGGTGGCTTGTGGATCTCGTGTGAAGCGCTTTCTCTGTCCCGTCTTCTTTTTTGCAAGTCCTAAGGGATCGTAGAAGGCTTCGGGGAGGCTGACTTTTGCGGACTGACATGCAATGGTGCCGCACAGCTTAGGCAAAACCAGCTAAGTCCATGACAGTTGGTATCAGAGTAGGACAAGCCCACTTAGAAACACTTAGCATGCAAACGTGGGAGACCTAGCGGGGCTGCATTAAGGGTAGCCAATATGCACGACCGTTTGAGAAATGAACATGGAGTTGTAAGGGAAGGAGTCACTCAGAGGTGCGGGCATCCAAGAATGACATTCAGAAGAATGACCAACCCTTCGCGTAAAGAGGCACCACGAGGACAAACAAGTTGAGAAGAATTGTGTAGCGCACAAAGGTTGGGATGGCTGAGTTCAAGTAGTGGCTCGATGTTGGCACCCAAACTTGACAGTGCTCAAGGCAAGCGGGGTGCTTGGCAAAGGATGAGGCCATGCAAGGTGGAGGGGGATTGTTCATGATCGAAAGAGTTGTGCAAAGCTCACAGAGGTGAGGGAAGTTACAAACTCAAGGAATTCGATACTCATGTAAGGGCTTGCATGCGGACGATAGACTGTCCATGGCCATCCCAAGGCGGCCGAAGGTCGACGCTATGGAGCATTGAAACTTTCTCTTTGGTATGTGTAGGATACTTTTGTAAGAGGCTGAAGTGTGCAGCAGGTTCAGCATGTTGCTAGACCCAGAGGGGTACAATGGGAGCTGTATTGGCGAAGAGTCACAATCTAGAAGGTACGTTTGCGGAGGCAAAATAGTGCACGATTTGTTCAGCAAAGGCAGATTAGTCCAAGGGGATGGTGGTCTCCAAACCTTCCATAGGGAATGAGACGAAGAGAGAAGTTGCTCCAACCGGGCAGATATCTAGGATGGATAAGTCCCGGTTCTCCCGAGGGAGAATCATATGCAATGAACCACACCGGTTGAAGAGTACCTAAAGACAAAGCTCGATGGATCGAGCGAGCAACGAGGAATCATTACATGATCTCGCAAGCGGTAATGTGTTGGTAGACGCATAGCGAGATCAAGTGGGGGAGTGACCTAAGGCAACACAAAGTGAAAGCACACTTGGAGTCGATAGGGAGATCAGACTCAACAAAGGGCTGACCCATGGAATGGTGGGCACGAGGGCCACCATTAATGCAGTATAAATCGAGAAGCGGAGCAACTTGGGGGTAACTTAGTGGTGTACCCAAGCCGTATGAAGAGAGTTGGCATAGTGGATAGAACATGGAGTGGAGGCTTGGAGCTTTCCTTAGACAGAGGTCAAGGGCATGGACTCTTGCAAAGATAAGAGTAGGATCATGTCATTCCATAGGTTCTTTATTCTGATAGAGCAGACTCATCTTGCATAATGCTAAAGACGAAGGGAGCTTTGAGGCACATACACTTAATCTCGGTGGAGTATTTACTGGAGGAACTAAGGTGACGCAGCTTGCAGAGGTGAAGTTGCTGTTAGAAGGCCTTGACACGGGGTAAGAGGATACAAAGACAAGTACTCTTAAAAAATATGTCATAATGTTGCTATTCGAGTTGCCATGAGAAAAGCGGTGCGTAGTGGAGATTATGCTGGTAGGGGCAGAGTCCCAAGATCTAGACAATGGTGCACCAATTTTAGCGAAGTTAGGGGACTTCAGAGGAGCTGCTAGGCGATGGACTGTCCTAGAGCTAGGCTTCGTCCGAGTGTGACCCGAGGGAGGGTGGACGAAGGTCGATTGCTAAAGGAGTGAATAGAATCGAAGGTGTTAGAGGCCCTGTGATATATTGGCGGAGTCCACACATGGAGAGATTGCAGTTTGAGTTCACACCACAATGATTAGAATGGAAGGAGATGTCACCAGGAGCCAGGAGGTGATTGTTAGGATCAGAAAGGCACTAAGAGGGGGGGGGGGTGAATTAGTGCAACTAATTAAAATCATAACTTTGATTCTGATTTCGCAAAAAGGAAAGTTCGTAAGAAAATTTCGATTCGACGAAAGAGAACTTGAATGAAGTTGCTTGAGTAAAGGAAATAGAAAGGAACTAAGCGATTTGTAGCTAAGTAATGAAATAACTCAGAAATTTAAACACTCACACATTCATGAACACAACGATATATAGTGGTTCGGTCAAATGACCTACATCTACTCTTGAAGCCTTCACGACGAGGCTCCGCACTTCCACTAGCAAATCCTTTGAAGGGGAAGGACCAAATACCCCTCTTACAACCCTTTACAAGAGGTTCACATGCTTACAAGATTTCACAAGGAGAAGAAGGAGGTGAACACTTAAGCAAAAGAAGAGACAAGACTTTGCCAAGACTTTTCAAAGACTTTTTCTCAAAATTCTAACTCTTAAGGGTTACCCTTTCAGCTGAGAAAGGGGGGATATTTATAGGCTCAAAATAGATTTAAATTTGGGCTCCAAATTTGAATTTATTTTGAGTTTCCCGGTGTCGGGCGGTGCTACCGCCTGTAAGAGGCGGTGCTACCGCCTGTAAGAGGCGATGCTACCACCTGTAAGAGGCGGTGCTACCACCTGTCAGCCTGGCAGACTGACATAGTAGGGGCGGTACTACCACCCCAGCCAGGCGGTGCTACCACCCCAGGCTGACACAGTAGGGGCGGTACTACCGCCCCATCCAGGCGGTGCTACCGCCCCAGGCTGGGCGGTTCTATCGCCTGGCCCATTCAGCAAGGCTGAATGGGCCTTGTTTAAGGCCCAAGTTTGCCCAGTAAGAGCCCGGTTGGCCCCTACCAGATTTAGGCAGGATTATTTCTAAATCCTTGCTCTAGTCACGTGCAAACTACAGAATTAAAACATAATTCTAAGTGATTTAACCTGACATTCTTCAAGTCAACTTCCGACGAGCTTTACGGCGAGATTTCGGCGGACTTCCGACACTTCCCTCGGATTTCTTCCGACGGACTTCCAGCATACTCCCGGATTGTATGGCGAGATCAACGAGTCTTCGGCTAGCTTCCGAATCTTCTCAGTAAGTTTCGTGAACCTTCGACGATCTTTTTGGCGAACTTCCGAAAACCCTTTGGCAAGCTCCCTACTCGTTCTCGGCCGGTTCCGGCAACACTCCCAACGAATCTTTGGACTTCCGTCGAACTCTTGAACTCTCAACCATCCATCACACTTGTTTTTCGGCACTTTGTTTCACTTTACGTCTTCATCGCTATCGTAGTTAATCCTGCACACATAAACAAATATTCTACTTCGATCTAGACAGTTATTACAATGTGAATTGACTTTCAGTTGCCCGGCACGTCATTGGTCGGTGCTTCGTCCGATCCTTCGGCACATCGTCCTCTCTTGCGGTTTATTGCCCAATTAGCGGATGACCTCCGCAACCCCGATATCCTTGGCGCAACATGCACTTCTAGGCCCGATGCCCGACGTACGAAGCCTTCCACCAATTGTCGATCAAACCTCCGGCTCGACATCCAATATCTAGACATGATCACCTCCGGCGCAACGTCAATTCCTCCAGTGTCAACTATCTAATCCTGATTGATAGTAGACCTACGTAACTCAAAACACAGTTAGACCATAAATCACAATTAATTAGTTTCATCATCAAAATTTGAGATTCAACAATCTCCCCCTTTTTGATGATGACAACTAATTGATGACTGACGGAGTTAACCATAACTCCCCGGAGTTTAACCAAACTCTCCCTATCAATATGCCATTGATAGAACACTTGGATTATCCCAAATCTAAGCAACATTCATCACAATTAAGAGAATAACAACAAAACCATCATGCAAATATAAAATATTCAATTCAATACATGAAGTCATCAATCTACTTCTCCCCCTATGTCATCAACAAAAAGGAGAAGTAACATCATAGCTAGTTTTCAAGGATATGCAAATATTACAATCATACTAGCTATCAATCACATCATACAACATATATCACTTTAAGACATTCAATCATAGCAAGGTTTTTAAAGATGTCCAAGCATAGCAATTCAATACTTGCTTTTTATGCAAATTTGTAATTTATTTTTCTTGAAATTACAAGGTAGCAATTTTTGATATTCAAGTTCTTTTCCTCTTTTGTAGGCTAGCAAGATAGCAAGTTTGCACTTTGATTTCTTTGTGATATGCCAAGCGAGCAATTTTCTTCCTCTTGAATGAGCTAGCAAATTTTTCATTTAAGTTGCAAGCTAGTAATAAATCTTCTCCCCCTTTGTTTTTGTCAAAAAGAATAGGAGGATCAAATACAAAGATTTTCTTTTGCATCCTCTTTTCATGTTCTAGCTAGCAAAATTTTTCTATGCGATACATAAGTTAGCAATAAATCTTCTCCCCCTTTGTTTTGTCAAAAAAGTGGAGTACAAATAGTCAATGCTTTGATCATGACAAAATAATAAATTTAAAATATGAATTTTTAGCATATTAAGTCATGAATTCAAGGGAGTCAAAAATTATGATATGAGAGAAAAAGATGATAAGCAAGCAATCAATAATGATAAACAAGCTAACATACTTTGCGACACACAAGTTAGCTTCCTTTCAATTCTTCTCTTTTGTAACTAAGTTTCACATTTGCATGCTACCAGCTTTTTGTTTGCAATGAACTAGCAATTATATATAATCACTTTAAACATATATGCTAACTTTTCATTAAAACATACAAACATAAAGGCATGGCAAGTGTAATATTTCAAATTTTTGAAGTTTTGCATTTTGCTTCTTTTGAGATAGTCAAGATAGCAATATTTGCATCCTTTGAGATAGCAATCCTTAACTTCTTGTGAAATTGCAAGGTAGCAATTTTTCTCCCCCTTTGTCTTTGTCAAAAAGAAGGGAGGACTAAATGGTTAAAAATTTCAATCATTATACAAGCCATTTTTCATATCAATTATAAATTTGCATCAATAAAAATATACATCAATTGTTCAATCATCACATGATGCAAATAAGACAACAATGCAAAGAAATCATGTCATGAAGGATATCAATATGTAAATTCAACAAGAATCAAAACCAAAAGATATCATTTATGATTCATAATTTTTTATTTTAGCAAGATTAAGATCATGATTTTAAAATAAATTCTAAGCATATAGTTTCGAGAAATCAAAATCATGATTCACAATTCACAAATATTTTCTTTAGCATCAAGTTCCAATTCATGATAAAGGGTATACAATCGAGAATCATGATACATAAAAAAAAGGTTCTTATAGATCAAGTCATGATTCGATAATTCATCATAAGACAAATTTAATTTTCAATCATCACACAAGGCATGCAGGGCAAAGAAATTTTATCATTTCTATATCATGAAATATATGACATCAAGGCTCATGATTCATTTGAAAAGATATAGCACAAAGAGCAACTTGATTCATGCATAAGAATTTCAAGTATCAAATATCAAGATAAATGTCATACAACCAAGAATCATGATATATAAAAGCATATCAATATCAAGGATCAAGTCATGATTATAAGTGCTAACATATTTTCTTTTTATTCATTTTTAAGCCATAATAAAAGAATAAATCAATGATTCAAATATTAAGCACATTTCTTTTTCATCAAATTTTCAATCATTACATAAGGCATTCAAGGAAGTATTGAAACAATAAAAAAAAATCAATTTTAGCATATAATGTTTCAATCTTCGATCTTGAGTCATGAATCCAAAAGTCATAAATCAAAAGGTTCATGAATCATTTTGACAAGTCTCCTTTTTAGGAAATAACAAGTGGAAATCTTAGGAGATCAAACATAAGATCTTGATTCATACATAAGAATTTTTACCAAGATTACATTTCATAAGAATCAAGACATGAATTCATAAAAATTCAAGTATTGAATTCCGAGAAATCAAAAGACAAGTTACATTTCATTTAAAGAATTTTTTTTTGATAAAATGGAAGGAGCATGGTAAACGATCTTGATTTATAAAGAACTTCAAGTTATAGTTGTCAAGATCATGATTTCAATATAAAAAATTTATAGTAAAATGAAATCTTTTAGAACTTGATTCAAGCATTAAACACGTCTTAACAAGTCATAATTCCAAAAGATTCAAGAATCATTAAAAGAAAAATCATTCAAGTTCAATTCATCAACTCAAGACTCATAATTAAATTATTATTTTTGAGATTCATAACATGAATAAAGTCATTACCGTATCATCAAAATCTCATTCATAATTCAAGTGATTTACAAAATATCATAAATGAATTTATCACTTGTCTTTCATCAAAAATTGAAAACTTTAGAGATGGAAAAATTTCAAGAAACATGCATTTCCATTTTATGATTTATTTCATATGAGCATGCCTTTGTCTTTTAATGTCAAATAAAATAGAAATATCAACATTCAATATCGAAAGACAAACTTCATCATAAAATTTATCAAGATAAAAATATAACATGAGATTCAATTTATCATGATAATGTGTTTCATTTTGTTTCAAACAAGTGTGCTCATGTTTCAAAAGATGAGTATCAAATTTAAGACCAAAACATGAGTTTGTCATCAAGATATGATATCACAAAGTCTTTAAGCATGATAACAAACTTTTAATATTTTCATTTCAATGATGATTTCATAATGTATGTTCAAACATTTATATGGAACCCATCATTGTATAAATTCAAAATACAAGTTTGTCATTAAACCCATTAAGATCAATTGCTTGGCACTGGGTGGTACCATCGCCTGACACAGTCTTAGAGACTGTCTTAGAGATTGAGACACCTACGATTCCACTGCCTATTCTAGCGATGCCACTGCTAGTTATAGGTGCCCTACAAGCCAATCACATGAGTGATAGCATCTGTAACACGCCGCGTCAATCTCTTTGTTATGATTATTGACATTATCTCACATTATCTAGATGTATATTGTGATGTCCTTGGATCTGTGCAATGGGAATTGGATCGTGATGAGATTATGATAATGAGACTGATTCACCTTTAAACACAGACCCTAAATTATCCTGGTCATAGGTTACTCGAGAAGGATATCGAGATAACCGGATAGACTGGTGTGCTGTATACCCATTCATATAATAGAGGTAGCTGGTCTCATAGCTACTCGTGTGGGGACACTGAGGGTACAGTGCAGGTGCTAATTGGAGAATGAGTTCACTGATTGATCCGCCTACGGAATCTTTGGATGGTTATTGATACCTCATGTCGACAATGATTCCATAGTCGATAGTGTATCTGGTCCTTAGACTTGAGACACCAAGGATGTCCTGTATGAGTACTCCACTCTTTGATACCGGACTTATAAGTTTGGAAACCTCCATATCTAGTACAGCCGGTCATTGGGAGTGGTAGCCAACCTTACGAGGGCTATTGAGTGTCAATAGAGGATCATCCGCTCTCGGTATCATGAGAGGAATATCCCATGTGTTCTTGCTCGAATAAATCCTTGGCCAAGGTTATTCGGATTGAGAGAGAAAGAGTTCTCTGGGAGAATCCAACAAGAGCAAGACTCGAGGAGAGACCATATGGGCCTGACAGCACCATGCCCGATATAGGGTCTCTAGGATATTAGATGGATGAGATATTATAGATACATGATAACTAAGGACAAATAGGTCCAAAGGATTGGATTCCCTTGTATCATCTGGGGGCTGCGGCGTAGTGGCCTGGTACGTCCGTAGTCGATGAGTTGGGTGAATTATTATAGAGATAATAATTCACTAAGTCAGAAGGAGTTCTGACAAATATGACTCACGGTCAGCTCGATATTGGGCCTAGAGGGTCACACATATATGGTAGGTGTTGCGACGAGTAGAGGTTCGGATATGAGATATCCGCTGAATCCCCTATCTTATTGGATATCCATTAAGCCCCTGAATTATTGGATCCTGAGATGAGATCCAATAATTGCTAATAAGTGATTATTGGGTAGAGGCCCACTAATCTAAGAAGCTTGGGTAAATCTTTCATTCAAAAATTTTAATAAGAGCAACATAAATTGATTACATGTGAGCATGTATCAACTTTTCAAAGCAAGACGTAAGTTTCATCATAAAGACCGTTAAGACCAAGCACATCAAAAATAAAATATCGTGATTAAAATATTTTTAACTTTCGTGTTTTATTTTATGTGGTTGATCTTATATATATGCATGTTCAAATTTTCATGTAAAAATAAAATTATCAATATGCTTGCTTCTATCTTTTAATCATATTTGGTGTGCAAGCATTATCTTGAAACATGCTATTAATTTTTTGTGTCAAAAATCATGCATCTTGTTTGAAATCAAAAGCAATGTAAAATCATTAAGATTTATGAATTTATCATGATCATACGTATGGAGTATTTTCATTTATCAAGTAAGATTTCACATAAGTATGCCCAAAAACTTTTTGCATGAAAGATATGTCTCAAGTTTAAAGCCAAAAAGTGATACGAAAATCATCAAGATTCATGGATTCATTATGAATATATTATTTCAAAATATGAGATTTCAAGTCATCATGTATGATACCATCATTAAGCATGTTTTCATAATGCATCATCAAAATCATTTTAATTCTTTCTTTCATTTGTTATAACAAGATGATCAATGCTCAAACTTTTGCTAAAATCATACATCATTTTAAAAATTTGAAAAATAATTTTTATCATGAAAATCATCAAGTCCAAATATAATACAAGGCAACATCAAAACCACATTTCTTTCATTTTAAAAATTTGTGGGTTAGGTCTTTTAGTTTTGTAATTGATTTTATGAAGACATGCATCATCTAAAAACTTCATCATAAAAGGGATTAAGACACATTAATCGAAGGTAGACATTTTTAAATTAACATTACTTCAAATCCTCATTGCATGAAAACCGAAGTACACAATCATGGATTAACCCTATTAAACATAATCATGCTAATTAACTTTTGTGTTAAACCAAGCATCAAAATACGATATGGAAATCATAAACTAAGCAATCATCATTCATAATCATTCAAAGTTTTGAATCATAACATGCATGAAACTTTAACAATATAGTTTTTCATGATCATTTTTATAATTTTTCAAAAATGCTAGAAGGAAAAACATAGCATAATTTTTTAAAACAATTTGTTTTAATTTCCAAAAACATAAAAAAAACTACTAACTAATTTAAGCATTCATGAAAAGCATCATGTAATTTCAAAATAAGGTAAAAGCAACTTGGGTGAGTTTCTTACCTCATTGTCGAAAACCGTCAAAGCCCATTTCGCCTCTTCTTTACTTGATTCTTCTTTGCAAGCCTTCTTCTTCTTCTTTGGCCTCTTTCTCCGTTCAAGTTCATTTGTGTTTTTTAATTTTTGTTTAATGAACTTGTTAACATTCATTATTATGTGTTCACTATCCTCATTGTCCTCATCACTTGAGTCATCACTCAAGTAGCATTCATTTGTCCGATGTTCCAAATCCTTCTTGTTTTTTAGAAGGTGGTTCATATGTTCATCATGTTCCAAATGTTCCAAGAAACTCATTTCATAGGTCATTAATTACCCGATTAGTTCTTCCAATGAAAAATCATTTAAACTTTTAGTCTCTTGTATTGCGGTTACTTTTGGACCCCACCTTTTTGGAAGGGATCTTAAAATCTTGCTTACGAGTTCAAAATTCGAAAAACATTTACCAAGAGCTTTTAGACTATTGATGACATCCGAGAACCGGGAGAACATGTCATCGATAGTCTCACTTGGTGCCATTTGGAAAACCTCAAAATCGTGCATCAAAATATTAACTTTCGAGTCTTTGACTCTACTCGTTCCTTCGTGCGTGATTTCAAGAGTTCGCCAAATGTCAAAAGCCGTTTTGTATATAGAAATCTGGTTGAACTCATTTTTGTCTAAAGCACAAAATAAGACATCATAGCCTTTGCATTTAAAGAAAACGATCTTTTCTCCAAATCCGACCATTCGTTCGTCGGTTTAGAGGGAAGTTGAAATCCATTTTCAACGATGTTCTATAAGTTTAAATCGAGAGAAATCAAGAAAACTCTTATTTGAGTTTTCTAATATATGTAGTCCGATCCGTTAAAGAACGGTGGATGAAAAACCAAAAAGCCCTCTTGAAAACCATTTAGAGCCATTTCTCATGGGTGTAAATCTGAAAGAGAAAGAACGTGGCTCTGATACCAATTGTTAGGATCGGAAAGGCACTAAGAGGGGGGGGGGTGAATTAGTGCAATGGATTAAAATCGTAACTTTGATTCCGATTTCGTAAAAAGGCAAGTTCGTAAGAAAATTTCGATTCGACGAAAGAGAACTTGAATGAAGTTGCTTGAGTAAAAGAAATAGAAAGGAACTAAGTGATTTGCAGCTAAGTAATAAAATAACTCAGAAATTTAAACACTTACACATTCATGAACACAACGATGTATAGTGGTTCAGTCAAATGACCTACATCCACTCTTGAAGCCTTCACGATGAGGCTCCGCACTTCCACTAGCAAATCCTTTGAAAGGGAAGGACCAAATACCCCTCTTATAACCCTTTACAAGAGGTTCACACTCTAACAAGATTTCACAAGGATAAGAAGGAGGTGAACACTTAAGCAAAATAAGAGACAAGACTTTGCCAAGACTTTTCAAAGACTTTTTCTCAAAATTCTAACTCTCAAGGGTTACCCTTTCAGCTGAGAAAAGAGAGATATTTATAGGCTCAAAATGGATTCAAATTTGGGCTCCAAATTTGAATTTATTTTGAGTTTCCTGGTGTCGGGCGGTGTTACCGCTTTGTCAAAGGTGCTACGCTTGTCGATCTGGCAGATCGACACGCAGGGGCGTACTACCGCCCGACCAAAGTGCTACGTCCCAAGCTGACACAGCAGGGGCGGTACTACCACCCCAGCCTAGGCGATGCTACCGCACCAGGCTGGGTGGTTCTACCGCCTGGCCCATTTAACAAGGCTGAATGGGCCTTATTTAAGGCCCAAGTTGGCCTAGTAAGAGCCCGGTTGGCTCCTACCAGATTTAGGCAGGATTATTTCTAAACCCTTGCTCTAATCACGTATAAATTATGAAATTAAAACATAATTCTAAGTGATTTAACCCGACATTCTTTAAATCAACTTCCGACGAGCTTTATGGCGAGATTCCGACGGACTTCCGACACTTCCCTCGGATTTCTTTCGGCGGACTTCCAGCATACTCCCGGATTGTATGGCGAGCTCAACGAGTCTTCGGCTAGCTTCCGAATCTTCTCGGTAAGTTCCGTAAACCTTCGACGATCTTTTCGGCGAACTTCCGAAAACCCTTCGGCAAGCTCCCTACTCGTTCTCGGCCGGTTCTAGCAACACTTCCAACGAATCTTTGGACTTCCGTCGAACTCTTGAACTCTCAACCATCCATCACACTTGTCTTCCGGCACTTTATTTCACTTTACGTCTTCATCGCTATCGTAGTTAATCCTGCACACACATAAACAAATATTCTACTTCGATCTTGACAGTTATTACAACGTGAATTAACTTTTAGTTGCCCGGCACGTCATTGGTCGGCGCTTCATCCAATCCTTCAGCACATCATCCTCTCTTGCGGTTCGTTGCCCAATCGGCGGATGACCTCCGCAACCCCGATATCCTTGGCGCAACATGCACTTCTAGGCCCGATGCCCGACGTACGAAGCCTTCCACCGATTGTCGACCGAACCTCCAGCTCGATATCTAATATCCAGACGTGATCACCTCTGGCGCAACGTCAATTCCTCCAGCGTCAACTGTCTAATCCTGATCGATAGTAGACCTGCATAACTCAAAATGTAGTTAGACCACAAATCACAATCAATTAGTTTCATCATCAAAATCTGAGATTCAACAGCGACTTGATGCAGCGGATCATGGTGGAATGGTTCATGGCAAGGCAACACACATAGTGAGTCCTGTGAGGAACCAGGTCATATGGAGGTATGATCAGGAGTGCGATTGGGAGCTCCACTTCGATGAACAACACGACGGTAAGAAGAGCTATGGATTCAAGCAATGAATGCCATGGTACCGCAAAGGTGGGTCTTCCGTGCGTGCATCAAATGTTACATTGAATGGAAGCCTTGAACATCAACTTATGGGGGCTGTGTACTATCAAAGAAGAAGTTTAGATGTAAGTACTAGTGAGTCCCATGGGTGGGACTGTATCATACAGAGGTATGATCGGAGTGACTGAAGAGTTGGACTGCTTCAGAGCTCACATTTGCTTAAGAGAGCTCGGCAAGTTAGAGGACAAGGCCGAGTAAGCGAATGTTGCGACTAATGAAGCTAAGGAGAATAAAAGCGGTGCAAGCCCTATAAGATGATGGCGGAGGCCATACATGAGAGTTATAATCTGTCTTTCCATCGACCAAGAGGAACTGCTTAGAGAACATAGAGGTGTTGAAGCAGGTGGTCGAAAAATGGCGAGAAAGCAATGACAAGTCCAGAGAGACTTAGCTACCCAAAATCAAGCATCAATCAGAATGAAGGTGGACTCAGAGGAGTGCCGTAGTGCCGTAGAGGCGAATCTACCAATTGTGAAGAAGGGACGCAGATGTGAGACAATGGATAGTAGTGCCATGGGCATTGCAGTGCCATGGTACCACAGAGGCGGGACTTCCGGAGAGTCATCGATCCCTTGCTCTCATAGAGGGAGAGTGCTTGGTCATAATATGGGCCATGGAGGAGGAGAATACATTGGTAAACTTCATGTACCAAGACAAAGCTGAAGAGCAGAGGCCAAAGAACTTTATAAGACCGGTGTCAATGGACTTCTCATCGAGATTATCGTAAGTGAAGGACTTCGGGTCGATGCAAGAGTACAGGACCAAGGAACGAAGCAGGCAGTATATGTTGGGAAATCCATCAAGGGGAGCGACATCACATGCGTAGCGGAAGAATAGAAAACAAAACCCCAGATTTCTCGTAGAAAGTTTTCATCGGTCGTGCGAAGATTGATGCATCAAAAAATAAATCCACAAAACTACACGTGTAAAAGAAAGTACCTAGAGAGATCGTATATCCCTGAATTCCTGTAGATCTATGGGAGAGGATGAAGGAGGTTAAGTGTCCTCCTCTCTAGCGGTATCCATACGGTAGGGATTGCAATGATGCACCTCTCTCTTTGGGGAGAGGAGAACAGGAGGTGGCTACCAAAAGAAACCCTCAGCCTATAGAGCTTTGGTTCCCTCCTATTTGTAGAGGCCCCATGAAAACCCTAATGGATCTTTTGTCCTATTGGGTATTGGATCTCCATCTAATTACCCAAACCTCTTGGATTAGTGGGTCTCTACCCAATAATCTCTTATTAGCAATTATTGGATCTCATCTCTAGATCCAATAATTCAGGGGCTTAATGAATATCCAATAAGATAGGGGGTTTAGCGGATATCTCATATTCGAACCTCTACTCATCGCAACACCTACCATATGTATATGACCCTCTAGGCCCAATATCGAGCTGGCTGTGAGTCATACTTGTCAGAACTCCTTCTGACTTAGTGAATTAATATCTCTATAATAATTCACCCAACTCATCGAATGCGGACGTACCAGGCCATTACGCCGTGGCCCCTAAACGATACAGGGGAATCTAATCCTTTAGACCTATCTGTCCTCAGTTATCATGTATCTATAGTCCCTCATCCATCCAATATCCTAGAGACCCTATACCGGGCATGGTGCTGTCAGGCCCATACGGTTTCTCCTCGAGTCTTGCTCTTGTCGAATTCTCTTGGAGAACTATTTCTCTATCAATCCGAATAACCTTGGCCAAGGATTTGTTCGAGCAAGTACACATGGTATATTCCTCTCATGATACCGAGAGCGGATGATCCTCTATTGACACTCAATAGCCCTCATAAGGTTGGCTACCACTCCTAATGACCGACTATACTAGATCTGGAACTTTCTAAACCTATAAGTCTGGTATCAAAGAGTGGAGTACTCATACAGGACATCCTTGGTGTCTCAAGTCTAAGGACCAGATACACTATTGAGACTACGGAATCGTTGTCTGACGTAAGGTATCAATAACCATCGAGCATTCCGTAGGTGGTTCAATTAGTGAACTAATTTTCCATTGAGCACCTGCACTGTACCCTTAGTGTCCCCACACGAGTGGCTATGAGACCAGCTATCTCCATCATATGAACGGGTATACAGTACACCAGTCTATCTGGTTATCTCGATGTCCTTCTCGAATAACCTATGACTAGGATAATTTAGGATTTGTGTTTAAAGGTGAATTGGTCTCATTATCGTGATCTCATCACGATCTGATTCCCATTGCATAGATCCAAGGACATCACAATATATGCAACATGCAAGATAAAGTAATAAAACACCTAATAATAAGCAAAGAGAAAAAGTGCATATCAAGTCACAAGTGCCATCACTCATGTGATTGGCTTGCAGAGCACATATGACTAGTAATCCCTCACTTGACTTAAAACCAACACCAACATGTCTGATCCCCATCAAACCTCTGTGACGCTCAAAGACAATCTGAGTCAATGGCTTTGTTAGTGGATCTGCAATGTTATCTTCGGATGGAACTTTTTCCATTGCTATATCTCTTCAGGCCACGATCTCTCTGATAAGTTGGAACCTACTCAGAACACTTCTGATGATACCCGGGTTCCCTTATTTGAGTAATCGTCCCATATTTGTCGTAATTTAAGGGAATCATATCCTCGCTGCTCGATATGACTCCTAGATCTGTGATGAACTTCTTCATCCAGACTCCCTCCTTTGCTGCCTCTGTCGCAGCAATGTATTCCGCCTATATGGTCGAGTCAGCAATAGTGTCTTGCTTGGAACTCTTCCAGCATATTGCTCCTCCATTCAAGGTGAACACATACCCTGAATTAGACTTGCTATTATCGACATCGGACTGGAAGCTCGAGTCCATGTAGCCCTCAGCCTTAAGGCTACCACCTCCATATACTAGTAAAAGATCCTTAGTCCTTCTCAAGTATTTAAGGATACTTTTTACTACTTTCTACTGCTCTAAGCCTAGATCTGCCTGATATCTGCTTGTGACACTTAGAGCATGCGCTATATCAGGCCTGGTACATAGCATAGCATACATGATAAATCCTATCACTGATGCATATAGTATCATATCCATGTGTGCCCTTTCTTCAGGAGACTTTGGGGACATACTCCTAGAAAGTGATGTTCCATGTCTCATTAGTATGAGACCTCTCTTGGAATTTTTCATGCCAAACCTTTTGACAATGGTGTCTATGTACCTAGACTGGGACAAGCCAAGCATCCTCTTGGATCTGTCTCTATAGATCCGTATCTCCAATATGCAGGATGCTTCCCCTAAGTCCTTTATGGAGAAGTGCCTAGATTACTAAGTCTTTACTGTGGAGAGCATTCCTACATCATTCCCAATATTCAGGATGTCATCCATATATAATACCAAAAAGGTGATAGTGCTCTCACTTACTTTCCTATACATACAAGGTTCATCTTCGTTCTTAACGAAATCATAAGATCTGATCGCCTCATCAAATCTTATGTTCCAACTTCGGAAAGCTTGCTTCAATCCATAAATGGACCTAAGCAACTTGCACACCTTATCTGGGTTATCCCTGGACACGAATCCCTCAGGCTGTATCATATACACCTTCTCATCGAGGTTACCATTGAGGAATATAGTTTTGACGTCCATCTGCCAGATCTCATAATCATAATGTGATGCAATAGCCAATAGAATTCGAATGGATTTTAGCATAACTATATGTGAGAAAGTTTCGTCATAGTCAACACCTTGCCTTTGACGATACCTCTTAGCCACTAGCCTTGCTTTATAGGTCTCTACCTTTTCATCTACTCCAATCTTCTTTTTAAAGATCCACTTGCAACCAATGGGTACAATACCATCGAGTGCATCAACTAGGTTCCAAACCTTATTGGAGTACATGGAATCCATTTCTGAATTCATGGCTTCTTGCCATTTCCCGGAGTCTATGCTCATAATTGTCTCCTCGTAGGTCTGAGGATCAATATTCTCAACATCCTCAACATCCTCTCTTCTGATATGTCCCACATATCTCTCAGGAGGATGATATACTCTATCGGACCTACGTAAAGTTGGAACTTGTGTTAGGTATCTGAACAAATTCTGGAATGGTGCTTGAGCTAGGTTCTCCAACCTCGCTCAACTCTATCATGCTCCCACTGTCTTCACCAAGAATGTATTCCTTCTTAAGGAACACTGCTCTCTTGGCTACAAAGACCTTTTGGTCCTTAGGGTGATAGAAATAATACCCATAAGTTTCCTTAGGGTATCCCACGAACTTGCACCGTTCCATCCTAGATTCCAACTTGTCAGGGTTGTGTCTCTTAATGTGGGCAGGGCAACCCCAAATCTTAATAATCTTAAGATCGGGCTTCTTCCCATTCCATATCTCATATGGAGTAGACATCACTGACTTAGTTGGAATTCTGTTCAGAAGGTAAGCTACGGTTTCTAGGGCATATACCCAGAATGAGATGGGTAGGTCGGCGAAACACATCATGGAACGCACCATGTCTAACAGTGTGCGATTCCTCCTTTCTGATACACCATTAAGTTGTGGTGTATAAGGAGGTGTCTATTGGGATCAAATCCTATGGTTTTTGAGGAACTGGGTGAACTCTGTACTCAAGTACTCACCTCCTCGATCTAATCGAAGGGTTTTAATACTTTTTCCTGTCTGGTTTTGCACTTCTCGTTTTCTCTTAGACTCACTTACACTCATGATATATGGAGTTGTATTTAGCATAAATAAACCATTATGTATTGTTCCTCTCATGATGATCTCATCATCTAATATTATTGAACAACCATTGTTCTTAAAAACTAATTTATATCCATTAACTGTCAAACAAGAAATGGAAATAATGTTTTTGATAATAGAAGGAACATAATAGCATGTATCTAATGCAATAATAGCTCCACCAGGCAGATGTAAGGTGACCTTGCCAACAGCCACTATAGCAACCTTTGCTTCATTGCCCATCTTAAGGTCCATCTCGCCTCTGTTCAATCTCTTAGGTCTTGCCAGAACCTGCAACGAATTATAAATATGATAAGCATTCTCGGTATCCAATACCCATGTGTTATCATAAGATTTTAACAAATGGAGATTGATCATGAATGTACCTGAAGCTTCTGCAAGCTTCTGTTTCATCCTCTCTGCAAGGTACTCTTTTCAGTTCCTCTTTCAGTGTCCATCTTTGCCACAGTGGAAGCACTAGCCTTTGTCCTTTGTTGGGTCTTTCTTGGCAATCTTTGTCTTACCCATTTTGCCCTTGCCCTTGCCCTTCTTAAGGGTCTTCTCAGCCTTTCTTTTCTTTCTGGTCTCACCAGTGTAGAGAACCAGTTTCTCTTTCTTGATGGTGCTCTCTTCTTCTCTCAACATATTGAGGAGCTCTGGGAGGGTCACCTCAAGTTTGTTCATATTAAAATTTATTATGAATTGAGAAAAGGAATCTGATAGGGACTGAAGCACAAGATCCACACACAGGTTATCCTCTAGGATCATTCCTAGACCTGTGAGTTTCTCGATCCACTCAATCATCTTAAGGACATGGTTCTGAACTAGTGTCCCCTTAATCATCCTAGCACGGAAAAGACTCTTTGATATCTCATATCGCTAAGTTCTTCCCTGTTCCTCAAACAGTTTATGGAGATGCAGGAGTATGGAATCAGCATCCATACTCTGTCTCTGTAACTCAGTAGTCATAGAGGCCAACATATAACACTGAGCAAGAGTGGAATCATCTAAGTACTTCACATAACGAGCGATCTCATCCTCGCTTGCCCCTTCATCGAGCGTAGGGATCATGTTAGGGATCGAGCAGCACTAAGAGGGGGGGGGGGGTGAATTAGTGCAGCGGATAAAACGATAGATTTTTTAGCGATTTAAATCAAGCTTCGAAAACTTCGTACGATGAAAGCAACGTTTCATTTGAAACCGATTTGGTTGCGTTCTAACTTTAAAGCATGCGTACGAAGATGAAAAGAAAGTTGAGCAAGTAAAGTAAAGTCTTGCAGTAAAGTAAAGAGATAAAACAGAAATTGAAACACTCACACAATCAAGACGCAGCGATATATAGTGGTTCTGTCAAAGTGACCTACATCCACTTCTGAAGCCTTCTCCGATGAGGCTCCCTTCTTCCACTAGTAAATCCTTTTGAAGGGGAAGGACCAAATACCCCTCTTACAACCCTTTACATGTGGTTCACCCTCTTACAAGATTACACAAGAAGGAAATGAGGTGAACACTTAAGCAAATGAAAAACAAGACTTTCCCAAGACTTATTTTTAAAATCTAACTCTCAAGGGTGACCTTTCAGCTGAGAAAGGGGGGGGTATTTATAGATCCAAAGTGGATTCAAATTTGGGCTCCAAATTTTGAAATCAAATTGGAGTTCCTAGTTCTGGTGGTGTCAGAGGCGGTGCCATCGTCGCTGTCGAGGCGGTGTTATCACTTTGTGTCATCATTGGCGACCGACACATGGGGCGGTACCATGCGCTTGCCCAAAGCGGTGCTACCGCTGGCTTTCTAACAACTGGCGGTAGCAACAGTGCTCGCTTCAGTGGGTGGTGCTACGCCTCAGCCTGACCGCCAAGAAACTGGCGGTGCCACACCCAAAGACACAGCAAGCTCTTGGCGGTGCTACTACGCCTAATGCTAGTTCTGTTTGGGCCATAAACTTTAGCCCAAACTAAGGCCCAATGGCCCCTACTTTGGGTTAAAGGATTAACACCTAATCCTAACCCAAATTAATATGCTAACTACGAAATTAAAGACATTCCTAAGCTATTACAAAGTCCACAAGTCAAGTCTTCTTCCGTCGAGCTTCCGGTGAACTTCCGACGGTCTTCCGACGATCCCTCGGAAACCATCCTGCGGACTCCCGGCAAGCTCTCGAACTCCACGGTGATTTTTGCGAGTTCCCCCGAGCTTCTTTGGCAAGCTCCGATCTTTCTTGGCAAGCTCCGCGAACTTCCGACGAACCTTCCGGTGAACTTCCGAAAGCCCTTCGGCAAGCTCCATACTCGTTCTCTTACGGTCCGTTGCCCAATCGGCGATTGACCTCCGTAATCCCGATATCCTTGGTGCAACACGCTCTTCTTGGCCCGATGCCCGACGTATGTAGCCTCCTGCCGATAGTCGACCGAACCTCCGGCTCGACATCCAATATCCTGACGTGATCACCTCCGGAGCAATGTCAATTCCTCCAGCGTCAACTGTCTAATCCTGATCGATAGTAGACCTGCGTAACTCAAAACACAATTAGACAATAAATCACAATCAATTAGTTTCATCATCAAAATCCGAGATTCAACAATCTCCCCCTTTTTGATGATGACAACTAATTGATGACTGACGGAGTTAACCATAACTCCCCGGAGTTTAACACAAACTCCCCCTATCAATATGCCATTGATAGAACCCTTGGATTATCTCAAATCCAAGTAACATGTATCATACATGTAGTGAGAAATATAAATCCATCATGCAAATATATAAAATATTCAAGCATCATTACATTGCATGAAGTCATCAATCTACTTCTCCCCCTATGTCATCAACAAAAAGGAGAAGTAGCATCATAGCTAGTTTAAAAGATATGCAAAATTTTTACATCACACTAGCTATTTATCACATCATATAACATTTTTGCAATACAACATCAACTAATACCATTCAATCATAGCAAGTTTCAAGGATAGGCAATAATGGTAATTTTCACTTGCTTCTTGAGATGTGCAAGTTGCACTTTCTTTGCTTCATTTGCATGTTCTAGCTAGCAAAATTTTTTTTTACGATACACAAGCTAGCAATTAATCTTCTGCCCCTTTATCTTTGTCAAAAAGAAGGGAGGACTAAATGGCTAAAAATTTCAATCATTATACAAGCCATTTTTCATATCAATTATAAATTTGCATCAATGAAAAATATACATCAATTGTTCAATCATTACATGATGCAAATAAGATAATAATGCAAAGAAATCATGTCATGAAGGATATCAATATATAAATTCAACAAGGATCAAAACCAATAGATATCATTCATGATTCATAATTTTCTTTTTAGCAAGATCAAAATTCATATTTATTAATTTTTTAATTCAAGATAAATATCATACAACCAAGAATCATGATATATAAAAGCATATCAATATCAAGGATCAAATCATGATTACAAGTGCTAACATATTTTCTTTTCATTCACTTTCATGCCATGATAAAAGATATGCAACCTAGAATCATGATGCATAAGAGCATAGCATTCTAATAGATCAAGTCATGATTCAATGATTCTTCATCATAAAGCAAATTTCATTTATCAAATATTCAATTTACCACACAAGGCAAAGAAATCATATCACTTCTAGGATCATGAAATATATGACATCAAGGCTCATGATCCATTTGAAAAGATATAGCACAAAGAGTAACTAGATTCATGTATAAGAATTCCAAGTATCAAATATCAAAATATCAAGACTTGGATTATGACAAAGCTTATTCAAGTTCAAATCATCAAAATCATTACCATAGTTTGTGAGATTCACAAATGATATAAACGTGAATTATTTTCCTCTTTAGTAAATGATAAAAAGAAGCAATTATTTTTGAGATTCAAAATGCTAGCCATTTGCATTAATCATGACAAGTGATACATCAAAAGTCTATATCATTATTTCAATCAACAAGTCATGAAGCATACAAAGTAGTATTGAAACATGAGAGAAAAGTTTAAATTATCAAATCATAATCAATTCATCGAAATCACTTATATAATTTATGAGATTCTTAAGATATCATGAAATCATTAATCTCGATAAGATAGTAAATATAATTTCTTTATGTTTCATCATATAAGTATGTCTTTTGCCTTTATATGCCAAATCAAAATATTCAAAAACGGAAGACAAACTTCATTATAAAAATTGTCAAAACAACACATTGTTTCAAGACATGAGATTTAATTTATCATGATAATGTGTTTCATTTTGTTTCAAACAAGTGTGCTCATATTTCAAAAGATGAGTATCAAATTTAAGACTAAAACATGAGTTTGTCATCAAGATATGATATCACAAAGTCATTAAGCATGATAACAAACTTTTAGGATTTTCATTTCAATGATGATTTCATAATATATGTTCAAATATTTATATGGAACCCATCGTTGTAGAAATTCAAAACATAAGTTTGTCATTAAATCCATCAAGATCATATGCATCAAACATCATGATAGTACATTTTCTCATCTTTATGAGTTTCAATTTAAGTGATTTGATCTTTCATAAGAATGTTCAAATTTTTCATATGAAAATATCAAGCATCATATTCAAAAACGAAAATATCATCAAAATCATTTTAATTCTTTCTTACATTAGTTATAACAAGATGATCAATGCTCAAATTTTTAGTAAAATCATGCATCATTTTATAAATCTGAAAAATAATTTTCGTCATGAAAATCATCAAGTCCAAATGTAATACAAGGCAACATTAAAATCACATTTCTTTCATTTGGAAAATTTATGGGTTAGGTCTTTATAATTGATTTCATGAAGACATGTATCATCTAAAAATTTCATCATAAAAAGGGTCAAGACCCATTAATCCAAGATAGAAGTTTTTTAAATCAACATCACTTCAACAACTCATGCATGATATAAAATCATCAAGCATCATGTTTAGAGACAATGTAAACCATCAAGATACTCATGCATGGGTTGATTCTATTAGGTGTCTAAACATTATCACAAATCATACAATCATCATTCATATTTTTACTTTTCAAAAATACTATAAAGAAAAGAATAGTATAATTTTTAAAATATTTTTTTAATTTCTAAAAACACAAGAAAAGCATAAAAAAATTCCTACTAACTAAGTTAAGCATTCATAGAAAGCATCATGTAATTTCAAAATAAGGTAGAAGCAACTTGGGTGAGTTTCTTACCTCATTGTCGAAAACCGTCAAAGCCCATTTCCCCTCTTCTTTACTTGATTCTTCTGTGCAACCCTTCTTCTTCTTCTTTGGCCTCTTTCTCCGTAAAAGTTCATTTGTACTTTTTAATTTTTGTTTAATGAACTTGTTAACATTTATTGTTATGTGTTCAATATCCTCATTGTCCTCATCACTTGAGTCATCACTCAAGTGGCATTCATTTGTCCGATGTTCTAAATCCTTCTTTATCTTTAGAAGGTGGTTCATATATTCATCATGTTCTAAATGTTCGAAGAAACTCATTTCATATGTCATTAGTGAACCGATTAGTTCTTCCAATGAAAAATCATTTAAATTTTTAGTCTCTTGTATTGCTGTTACTTTTGGATCCCAACTCTTTGGGAGGGATCTTAAAATCTTGTTAGTGAGTTCAAAGTTCGAAAAATATTTACCAATACTTTTCAAGCTATTGACGACATCCGTGAAGCAGGTGTACATATCGCCAATAGTTTCGCTTGGTATCATTCGGAATAGCTCAAAATCATGCAATAAGAGGTTTACTTTCGAGTCTTTAACTCTACTAGTTCCCTCGTGCGTGATTTCAAGTGTTCGCCAAATATCAAAAGCCGTTTCGCACATTGAAATCCGATTGAACTTGTTCTTGTCTAAAGCGTAAAATAAGGCATTCATAGCCTTTGCGTTTAAAGAAAAAGACATTTTCTTCAAATCCGACCATTCGTTCGTCGATTTAGAGGAAGGTTGAAAGCCATTTTCGATGATGTTCCACAAATCCAAATTCATTGAAAGTATGAAAACTCTCATTCGAGTTTTCCAATATGTGTAGTCCGAACCATTAAAGAACAGTGGACGAAAAATCGAAAAGCCCTCTTGAAAACCATTTAGAGCCATTTCTCACGGGTGTAAATCCGAAAGAGAAAGAACGTGGCTCTGATACCAATTGTTAGGGATCAAGCGGCACTAAGAGGGGGGGGGGGTGAATTAGTGTAGCGGATAAAACGATAGATTTTTCAGCGATTTAAATCAAGCTTCGGAAACTTCGTACGATGAAAGCAACATTTTGTTTGAAACCGATTTGGTTGCATTCTAACTTTAAAGCATGCGTACGAAGATGAAAAGGAAGTGAAGCAAGTAAAGTAAAGTCTTGCAGCAAAGTAAAGAGATAAAACAGAAATTTAAACACTCACACAATCAAGACGCAGCGATGTATAGTGGTTCGGTCAAAGTGACATACATCCACTTCCGAAGCCTTCTCCGATGAGGCTCCCTTCTTCCACTAGCAAATCTTTTTGAAGGGGAAGGACCAAATACCCCTCTTACAACCCTTTACAAGTGGTTCACCCTCTTACAAGATTACATAAGAAGGAAATGAGGTGAACACTTAAGCAAATGAAAAATAAGACTTTCCCAAGACTTATTTTCAAAATCTAACTCTCCAAGGGTGACCTTTCAGCTGAGAAAGGGGGATGTATTTATAGATCCAAAGTGGATTCAAATTTGGGCTCCAAATTTGAAATCAAATTGGAGTTCCGTCTCGGTGGTGTCGAGGCGGTGCACCACACTTTGTGTTAGTCTGGTTTGATCGACACACAAGGGCGTACCACCGCCCAGCCAGCGGTGCTATCGCCTAGCTTTCAAGCACCAGCGGTGCCACCGCCTAGCTGTGGTGCTACCGCTGGCTTTCAAGCGCTGGCAGAGTAGCAGCAGTTACTCGCCTTAGTGGCGGTGCTACGCCTTCAAAGACACACCTGGCTCTTTGGCGGTGCCACCGCCCAGCACACAGCTGCTGGGCGGTGCCACCGCCCAGCACACAAGCTGCTGGGCGGTGCTACCGCCCAGCTGTGCTGGTTCTGTTTGGGCCAAAAACTTTGGCCCAAACTAAGGCCCAATGGCCCCTACTTTGGGTTAAAGGATTAACACCTAATCCTAACCCAAATTAATATGCTAACTACGAAATTAAAGACATTCCTAAGCTATTACAAAGTCCGCAAGTCAAGTCTTCTTCCGTCGAGCTTCCGGTGAACTTCCGGCAGTCTTCCGACGATCCCTTGGAAACCATCCTGCAGACTCCCGGCAAGCTCTCGGACTCCATGGTGATTTTGGCGAGTTCCCCCGAGCTTCTTTAGCAAGCTCCGATCTTTCTTGGCAAGCTCCGTGAACTTCCGACGAACCTTCCGACGAACTTACGAAAGCCCTTCGGCAAGTTCCCTACTCGTTCTCAGCCGGTTCCGATAGCACTCCTAATGAATCTTCGGACTTCCATCGAACACTTGAACTCCCAACGTTCCATCGCACTTGACTTCGACCCTTTGTTTCGCTTTACGTCTTCATCCTTATCATAGTTACTCCTGCATAAACAAACACTCTACTTCAATCTAGACAGTTATTACAATGCGAATTGACATTCAGTTGCCCGGCACGTCATTGGTCGACGCTTCATCCGATCCTTCGGCACATCGTTCTCTCTTGCGGTCCGTTGCCCAATCGGCGATTTACCTCCGTAATCCCGATATCCTTGGCGCAACACACTCTTCTTGGCCCAATGCCCGACGTACGAAGCCTCCTGCTGATAGTCGACCGAACCTTCGGCTCGACATCCAGTATCCTGACGTGATCACCTCCGGCGCAACGTCAATTCCTCCAACGTCAATTGTCTAATCCTGATCGATAGTAGATCTGCGTAACTCAAAACGCAATTAGACAATAAATCATAATCAATTAGTTTCATCATCAAAATCCGAGATTCAACAGATCACTATATCAAGGACATATACGATTTTCTCCGCTGTGAGAACGATTCTCAGATTGCGAAGCCAATCCGTATAATTTGGACCGGTGAGGCGGTTGGCATCAAGTATGCCACATAAAGGATTTGAAAGCGACATTTTTCTGAAATAAAAGATGTAGCAGAAATAAATAATATACAAACTTTGCAGAAATTTAAACAATTAAGGTAAGGGCTTCTATCTTAATGTATTCCCACTAATTTTTCGTGAGACACACAACACCCTCTGGTATGTGAATTGGAGACCCCGAGCAGATCTCTAGTGGGGATCAAGATCCAATCAACGTCTTAACGTAACCTCGAGGGACTCGACCAATCACGTTAAGCCCATAAAGGTAGGCAACTCTTGCCAATCACAAATCCTTGTGATTCCCGTCATGTTCGGCCTCCGAACTACCATGACCTCGAGGGACTAATATTATTAATAGAGGAGATTTTGGTTTGGCCTCCTAATATAATGTGTCATACACATACATATTTAATATATATATATCTACATCGTATGCAAATATATATATATATACATATCTAGTAGGTGTATATCTAATCACACATCACATGAGCAATCACACCAGATGATCATAGACCACATTCTAATATGATCAGGCCCGAGCCAGTGGGCTTAATCACTCACATCAAGATCTATGTGTACTTAGCCGCATCTCTATGCCCTGTGATCGTCCATCTCGCTTCGTCGGATCCGTCGGCATCTCAACGCATCTTCATGCGTCGGATCGTTTGTCTCGGCCTCGTGAGTCACGCTACCGCTGCGCCTCCTTATGTAATTACAACATAATTACAAATACATAGGCCCGACAATAAATGAGAAAAGAATAGAGGCTTGTAGGCTCAAATAAGAATAAAATTAAACTATTTAATTAACATATTTAATTTTTTGAAATCAGGGACATAGAGAGAATTTTTTAAATTCTCAGGGGTATTTTGGTAATTCGACCAAAAGGTATTTTGGTAATTCTATCAAAAGGGATAGAATCTGAAATTTTTGAAATTTCGAGGGGCAAAACTATCTTTTGCCTTAAAACCCTAATCCCTCACCCTCACTACGTTGGCGGCGCCGTCGTTGCCCCGCTACCGCCCCTGGCGCGCTGCCCCACGCACAGCGTCGGTGCCCCACGGGCGCTGCGCCCATAGGCCCTGCCCCGCACGCAACGCCGGTGCCCCGCGGCGCTGTCCCGCGAGCACAACGTCGGCGCCCTCAGCGGGCACTGGCGCTTGGCCCTCGCGGCGAGCGCCCATGGCGCTACCCTCATCTGGCTGGCACCTGCGGCCAGGCCATCGACGTGGGGCACCGCTTTTGCACGCTATGCTACTGTAGCCCATCAGGGGGCGGCTGCTGCTTGTGCAGGCAGCAAAGCTGCTAGCAGCCATGCGGCCGTTGCACGAGCACAGCAAGGGCAGCAACAGTTGTTGTCCTTCTTGGCCCTTTTGCGTCAACGATTTTGGCATCAAAAGCAGATCCAAAACACAACACATGCAGTTTAAGATCTGATCTTCACACAAAAAACCTGGCTCTGATACCACTGTTGGGAAATTCGTCAAGAGGAGCGACATCACATGCGCAGCGGAAGAATAGAAAACAAAACCCCAGATTTTCCGTAGAAAGTTTCCGTCGATCGTGCGAAGATAGGTACGTCAAAAAACAAATCCGTAAACTGCACGTGTAAAAGAAAATACCTAGGGAGATCATATATCCCTGAATTCCTATAGATCTGTGGGAGAGGATGAAGGAGGTCAAGCGTCCTCCTCTCTAGCGGTATCCACACGACAGGGACTGCAACGATGCACCTCTCTCTTTAGGGAGAGGAGAACAGGAGGTGGCTACCAAAAGAAACCCTCAGCCTATAGAGTTATGGTTCCCTCATATTTATAGAGGCCCCTTGAAAACCCTAATGGATCTTTTGCCCTATTGGGTATTGGATCTCTATCCAATTACCCAAACCTCTTGGATTACTAGGTCTCTACCCAATAATCTCTTATTAGCAATTATTGGATCTCATCTCAGGATCCAATAATTCAGGGGCTTAATGGATATCCAATAAGATAGGGGGTTTAGCGGATATCTCATATCTGAACCTCTACTTGTCGCAACACCTACCATATGTGTGTGACCCTCTAGGCCCAATATCGAGCTGACCGTGAGTCATACTTGTCAGAACTCCTTCTGACTTAGTGATATCTCTATAATAATTCACACAACTCATCGACTGCGGACATACTAGGCCACTACACCGCGGCCCCCAAACGATACAGAGGAATCCAATCCTTTGGACCTATCTATCCTCAGTTACCATGTATCTATAGTCCCTCATCCATCCAATATCCTAGAGACCCTATACCGGGCATGGTGCTGTTAGGCCCATACGGTCTCTCCTCGAGTCTTGCTCTTGTCGGATTCTCCTAGAGAACTCTTTCTCTCTCAATCTGAATAACCTTGGCCAAGGATTTGTTCGAGCAAGTATACATGGGATATTCCTCTCATGATACCGAGAGTGGATGATCCTCTATTGACACTCAATAGCCCTCGTAAGGTTGGCTACTACTCCCAATGACCGACTATACTAGATCTGGAACTTTCTAAATCTATAAGTTTGGTATCAAAGAGTGGAGTACTCATACAGGACATCCTTGGTGTCTCAAGTCTAAGGACCAGATACACTATTGGGACTACGGAATCGCTGTCTGACGTGAGGTATCAATAACCATCCAGCATTCTGTAGGTGGATCAATTAGTGAACTAATTCTCCAATGAACACCTGCATTGTACCCTTAGTGTCCCCATATGAGTAGCTATGAGACCAGCTACCTCCATTATATGAACGGGTATGTAGCACACCAGTCTATCCGGTTATCTCGATGTCCTTCTCGAATAACCTATGACCAAGATAATTTAGGGTCTATGTTTAAAGGTGAATCGGTCTCATTATCGTGATCTCATCACGATCCGATTCCCATTGCACAGGTCCAAGGACATCACAATATATGCAACACGCAAGATAAAGTAATAAAATGCCTAATAATAAGCAAAGAGAAAAAGTGCATATCAAGTCACAAGTGTCATCACTCATGTGATTGGCTTGCAGGGCACATATGACTAGCAGTATATGGTGCTGTACCTTTGCTACTCAGAGGAGTAGGCGACAGGAATGATGGAGAAGGTGGTACAATCCTAGAGGTGACCAAATCTATCAGAGACTTGCTCCAAGTTGGAGTGATAACTTCTTGCATTCCAGAAGTTCAATGGCATTGAGAAGGTGAATCACAGTAGCTTACTCAGCGCAAGGATTACAAACACTTCAAGTGCTTTGAAAGTGTGAGCTAAGAGCAGACGAAGTCTAGTAACGAGCTCGATGTATGAAGTACAACCTCGAGGAGGCGGGCAAAATCAAGTAACCTTTGCCTTCTCAACTCTCAAGAGAATGAGCGAAACCAAGTACCCTAGCTCTCTTAGTTATCCAGCAGAGGAGCTCTGCACAGATTTGAAGACCCTTTGAAGAAACTAATGGAATACAACAGTTGTCAAGTCCTCACTAATGGTGATCAGTGCTACTGAGAGTAGATTGTCTGCTTCATTTCCCAACTAAATGTCAATCGAAAGCGGAAGTGATGCGAACTTACTTGGATGAGACAACTAGGTGGAAGAAGATTCGATGGAAAAATTTTACGGAGGAAAGGCCTGAAAACTTCAAAGGTTGCGAGACGATGCTCGTTAAAGCTCCAATAAGCATCTATCCAGTTCAAGAGATAAGAAGAATTTGGAGATTGACGCATATCAAAGATGGTCTTTTCCTTCATCAGATGAATCCGCAAGAATCAGCAAGGATCCGCACAACTCTGCTAACCCCACACCAGAGTCAGAGTCATTGGCGAGTTGAAGCAGCATGGCGGATTAAAGTTCGACGATTCCACAACAATAAGCAGAGAACAATTGGGAGCTAAGGGTCGCATCGCAGTAGGAGCAGAAGATTGAAGATCTAGCAAAGACAAAGAGTTGCAGCGTTAACGAAGGCTTCGACGAGGATGTCGAAGGAATAAGTGGGGGAGAATGTCACGAACAAATTGTAAATGGCTTATTCAGTGTAATACTTATGCATGTCCATGTCTTTTCGGTTTGTTCTAACTTTGAAAAGAATGTAAAGGACTGGCCAAAGGCTAAATAGCCCCATTTGAATGAGTTTGGTGGTCGTTTCAAGCTTGTACATAATTATGGTGTCACGTGGACACTTGTACTAGATTTCGGTCTATAGTGGACCAATTTTATACCTTTGTTGTATAATCGTTCTGAGCTTATGATGTATATGGTTGGAATTTGCATTGGCTCTAAAGTGTTTACTAAAATGGTGGCTTGTGGATCCCGTGTGAAGCGCTTTCTTTGTCCCGTCTTCTCTTTTGCAAGTCCTAAGGGATTGTAGGAGGATTCAGGGAGGCTGACCTTTGCGGACTGACACGAATGGTGTTGCACGGCTTAGGCAAAATCAGCTAAGTCTGTGACAGTCCACTCCGGATTCCTCTTCCTTTGAAACCACCCACCTTCACTATTGATCTTCTTTCAATGAGCGAAGATTAATTACCCTTGTTATAACTCTTTCTCTTTTTCATAAGTTTAGGAGAGAATCTTTACACATCTCTTTTATAAAGGACCTCTCACCTCCCTTAGAATAGCTTCTAGACTCGAGGAGAAAGAGACTCAATATTTTTCAAGAATTTATAACACTTTAAAATCATAATTTTTTTTATATTTTTATAAGCAAGCATGAGAGGGGTATTTATAGGCCATAAATGGCTTCAGAAATGGAGCCAAAAATTTAAATCCTTGGGTTTTCAAGGTACTAGCGATACCACCACCTAACATAGCCTAGAAGATTATGTTTTGGTAGTACTACTAACAGTCTGGGTGGTACCACCACTTGACACTAGGCGATATTATCGTCAGATTTTTTGGAAAAGTACATTTTGTACTTTCCAACTCATAGGCGATACCACCACCTGGTCTGATGGTGCCATCGCTTGACCCATCTTTAGGTTACTGAATTGGCTTTCCAATAGGCCTAATTCAGCCTTGATTTAGGCCTGATGGGTCCCTAATTAAGTTAGCATAGTTACACCCAAAATTAACTCAATTAGACACTTAAAATACTTTGATCAAGACACAAACGATTACAATCATGAATCCTATGTTGTCCGGTATATCATTAGTTCATCCGACACTTTGTCTAAACTTTCTACGCGTCATCCTTTCCTTCGGCGTATTGCCCGATCCATTGGCATGTTGACCTCTTGCAACATCCGATCTTCTTAACGGAATGCCCAATTCTTCTGGCTTGATGCCCGATCTCTGATATGATCCACTCTGGCCTAACATCTGATTCCCTTATTTTAATCGATTTGCCTTTCTATGATCAAAGTTTGTCCTATATCACTTTTTCTCAAACACTCATTAGTTCATAAACTCATCAATTGATTTTATCATTAAAATCTAGGATTCAACAATCTCCCCCTTTTTGATGATGACAACCAATTGATGTTGGAGTTTTAACTAAACTCCCCCTACCTCTATGTTATTTTGAAATATGGCAAACTTGAATCTGAAAAGAATGATGCTAGACTTTGAACTCAAGTCAAAACAATCATAGCGATTATATGCAACACATCATATCAAAATAATCATTGCTTACTTCATATGCATATCATTGCATTCATCATATGCATCATCATATGTATCATAATTTCAAATTATCATATGTTAAAGTATTGCATGCATAATTCCAAATCAACAAATAGTACTATCAACTTCTCTTCCTTTGTCATCAACAAAAAGGAGAAATATGCAAGTTTTTGCTTTTCTTTAAAATATATAAACTAGTAAGTTTTTGCTTCTCTTTGAAATGTACAAGTTAGTAATTTTTTATTTCTCTTTGAAATGTGCAAGCTAGCAAATTTTTTACTTTTCTTTGAAATGTATAAGCTAGCAAGTTTTACTTCCCTTTGCAATATATAAGCTAGTAAGTTTTGCTTCCTTTTGCAATGTGCAAGCTAGCAAGTTTTTGCATCTCTTTATAATGTGTAAGCTAGCAATATTTTTTGCTTCTCTTTGCAAGTTACAACTTATCTCTCTCCCCCTTTGTTGTCATAAAAAAGAAGAGAAATATATCATGGATTCATGGTGCTATCAATGCAAGATATTAATATTAAGGATAAGTTCAAATTATTTTATAACAGGGTATACAAGTCATGAATATGAATGAGTTAAATGAAATAAATAGATTTCAAGTTGTACATATCGAGATATCAATATCATGATTTGGATAAATTTCCTCTTTAAAAAGAAATCTCAAGTCAAGAATATCAAAAAATCAAGAGAAAGATCATGAATTGTTTGGAAAAATCTCCTCTTTAATAAATAGCTAAAGAAAAAATCATAGGAGATCAAATAGTAAATGATTTGATTCATACAAAAGAAGTCTCAAGTCATGAATACTGAAAAATCAAGATATTTAAAAAAATTATATGAGAAGAATTCATACATTTGGAAGAGTTAACATATCTAATTCTCTTCTAATAAAATCAGATTGTTGCTTGTTCAATGGTTTAGTAAAAATATTTACTAATTGATGTTTTGTATCAATAAAATATAAAAATATATTATGGTTATTAACATGATCCCTAATAAAATGATGTATAATATCAATGTGTTTAGTCTTAAGTGTTGAATGAGATTTTTTGATTGGCAAATTACACTAGTGTTGTCACGCTTTATAGGAATATTTTTTAGGCATAGTTCATAATCTTCTAAAGTGTTTGTCATATATATTACTTATGTATAGCATGCACCTACTGTAACATATTTAGCTTCGACTACGGATAATGTGACAAAATTTTGTTTCATTAGAAGACCAAGAAACAAGTGCATGATCTAGAAGATGATAGTTCCAGAGGTGCTTTTTCTATCTATTCTACATCATGCAAAGTCAACATCAACATAGGCAATTAAATCAAAATTTTTAGATCTTAGATATCATAATCCTAGATTATGAGTTCCTTTTAAGTACTTAAAAATTCTTTATGAGTTCCTTTTAAGTACTTAAAAATTCTTTTTACTACTTTATGATGAGATTGTTTAGGATTGAATTGAAATATAATATAAAACTCAATACTAAACATTATATCAGGTCTAGATGTAGTAAGATATAGCAAGCTACTTATCATACTTCTATAAGTCTTTTGATCAAAGTATTCTCCTTCATTGTCCAGATCCAACTTAGTAAAGATGCTCATTGGTGTGTTAATAGCCTTAGCAATATCTATTTGAAACCATTTTAATAGCTCCAAAGCATACTTCATTTGACTAATAAGAATTTCATCATTTAGTTGCTTAATTTGTAATCCTAAGAAAAATATCAATTCACATATTAAACTTATTTTAAATTTTTGGCTCATACTTTTGGTAAATGATTCACACAAAAATTTATTTATAGAACCAAAAATAATATCATCAACATAAATTTGAACAATAAGAAAATTAATTTTAAAATTTTTAATAAATAATATGATATCGACCTTGCCTTTTGAAAAATTACTCTTAATAAGAAATAAGCTAAGCATCTCATACTAAGCCCTTAGGGCTTGCTTCAACCCATAGAGAGCCTTAGATAACTTATAAATATGGTTTGAAAAAAGAACATTATCAAATCTGGGTGGTTGCTCAATATAAACTTCTTCGAAAATAAAATCATTAAGAAAAGCACTTTTAACATCTATTTGAAATAACTTAAAATTTTTAAAATAGGCATAGGCAAGGAGTATCCTTATAGCTTCAAATCTTAGTACAAGAGCTAAAGTTTCTTCATAATTTATACATTTTTCTTGGTTGAAACCTTTGGCCACTAATCTAGCCTTGTTTCAAATCATGATACCAAGTTTATATTGTTGAACCTCAGATTTTGATGATAAAACCAATTGATAGAATTTATGATCTAATCTACGTTTTGAGTGACGTAGGACTAGCTTCGATTCAGGAGAGGCAAATTAATTAAAGCAGGAGAAATCGGACATTGGGACGAAGTGAAACATGTCAGAAGATTGGATGTCGAGCCAAAGGATCAGTTGACGTATCGACAGAAGGCTTCGGATGATGAACTCGAGCATCGGGCCAGGAAGAGCAAACATTGCGGCAAGGAGATCGGAGTTATAGAGTCAATATGCCGATTGGGCAATAAGCTACAAGAGAGAACGATGTGCCAAAGGATCGAATGAAGCACCGATGAACTAATGACATGCTGGATAACATAAGATTCATGCTTATAATAATTTATCTATATTGAAGTAGTTTAGAAGGCTAATTGAGTTAGTTTTAATATAATTATGCTAACTTAATTAGGGGCCCATTAGGCTTAAGTTAGGGTTACATTGGGCTAAGAGAAAGGCCCAATCAATGACCCAAAAGGTGGGTCAAGCGGTAGAACCACTAGTGGCTCAGTCTTCAAGACACAATCTCCGAGACTGTGTTAGGCGGTGGTACCGCCAGACTAGGCAATGGTATCGCCAGTACCCCGAAATCTCGGAGTGTTAGAAATTTTGACTCTATTTTTTAAGCCACTTGGAGTTTATAAATACTCTAACTATTCTTGCTTGGCATAGCAAGAATTGAGAAAGAAAGAGAGCAAAAACTCTGTGATTCTAAGGTTGTAACCCTTATAAAGTGTAGAGTCCCTCCTCCTAAAACTTAGAGACTATTCTAAGAGAGAGTGTGAGGGAATACTTGTAAGGGGATTGTAAAGGTTGTCTCCTAAATCTATGAAAAGGAGAAGAAGGTTGTAAGAGGGTAGTTGGTATTTGCCCATTGAAGGAAGATGATTAATGGATGCCAAAAGCCTCGAGTGAAGAGGAATCGAGAGTGAACGTAGGTCTGGATGACTGAACAATTATAAAATCAGTTTGCACATCTTTCTTTGTTGTTTACTTTCATTGCAAACTGCTCTACTCAATCATTACTCTCTTATGAACACTTTCAAGTTAAACATCTTTCCGATATGGCTTTTATCGAAATGAAAGTTTTTATATCGTCGATGATTTTATCGTAAGCACAAATTCACCCCCCCCCTATAGTGTTGATTTCGATTCTAACACATATTATTTATTCTTAAAGACTCATTTAGTGCCAATTACTAGATAATCACTAGGTCTAGGAACAAACATCTAAATCTTATTTTTCTTAAATTGATTTAATTTTTTATGCATTGCAAAAACCTATGAGTTATCTTTAAGAGTATCGTCAATGCATTTAGGTTTAATTTAAGACAAAAAGGTCACATTTATAGAAAAAAATTTAAATGAAGAACAAGTTTGAATACCTTTTGATGTATCTCCAATGATTAGTTCCTTAGAATGTGCATCTATATACTTCCATTCCTTGGATAAGAATTCTTTGAAAGTAGGTGCATCCAAGTTGCTTGGGAGAGGAGGATTAAAATTCAGTGCATCAAATTCAAAATCTTCATCAAAATTATTTTTCTTAAATTCAAAAAACTTATTAAACATAACATGGATAGATTCCTCAATAACTAAAGTTCTTTTATTGAAAGCTCGATAAACTTTAGAAACAGAGAAAAATTTGAGAAAAATGCCTTCATCAGATTTTGTATTAAATTTTCCTAAGATATTATTTTCATTTAAGATAAAATATTTATAACTAAAAATTTTAAAATATAAAATATATGGTCTTTTATTGTTCCATAATTCATAAGGTATTTTAGAAAGTAGTGGTCTTATGAGAACCCTGTTCATGACATAGCATGGCGTGTTAACAGTTTCGGCCTAAAAATACTTGGGTAGGCTATGTTTATTAAATATGATTCTTGCCATCTCTTATAAACTCCTATTTTTTTTCTTTCAATAACTCCATTTTATTATAAATTTCTTAGAGTATAGAAATTATGGTCATACCCATTTGAATTACAAAATTTTTAAAAATTATGGTTTTTAAATTTAGCACTATGATCACTACAAATAAAAGAAATCACAAAACCTTTTTTATTTTGAATTTGTTAGCAAAACTTCATAAAATATTTAAAACAATCATTTTTATGTACCAAGAAGTATGTCCAAATATATCTATTATAATCATCAACAATCATAAAAGTATATTTATTACCTTTAGACTTGTGATATCAATTGGTCCAAATAAATCCATATGAATTAATTATAGTAGTCTAGAGGTATTTACTTGATTATTAGATTTAAAGCTACTCTTTATTTGTTTACCTAGTTGGCACACATCATAAATTTTATCTTTGATAAATTTAATTCTAGGCATGCCTCTTACAAGTTTTTTAGTTGCAATTTATGAAATCAATTTCATACTTGTATGACCTAATCTCCTATGTCAAAGCCATGTATCATCGTTTAAAATCGAAAAATAAGTTTCATCACAAAAATCATCAAGATCAATAGTATACTCAGTATTATTCCTTAAAGCAATCATAGATTTATTTTTATGTTGTATCTCTATAATGGAAGCATTAGATTCAAATTTAATGTTATATCCCTTATCACACAATTGACCAATACTTAGTAAGTTATGTTTTAAACCATCTACTTGTTGGGATCTAGAGCGGCACTAAGAGGGGGGTTTGAATTGGTGCAACGGTTAAGTATGACAATTTCGGCGATTTAAAATGATTTCAGAAAACCTCGTACGTTGAAAACTTTATTTCGATGAAATCCGATTTTGATTGCGTTTAGACTTAAAATTATTCGTAAGAAAGAGATGAGGAAGTGGAGTAGCAAGTAAATAAGGTTTGCTAAAATATAAAGAACAATAAGTAAATGCAAACCCGATTTTTATAGTAGTTCGGTTATACGACCTACGTCCACTCCTGATTCCTCTTCTCTTGAGGCCACCAGTTTTTTCACTAGTTGTCTTTCTTCCAATGGGCGAAGACTAATTCCCTTACAGCGCTCTCTCCTTTTGACAAGCTTAGAAGATAACCCTTACAAGCACTTTACTCCTCTCTTTCAGTGGTATACAAATGAAAACTAGAGGAGGGATGTTTAGAAGGATTTTTATAGAGTTTTGTTTGTTTCAAAATCTCTGTGCTTGTGTATTCAACCCAGAGATGGGAGGGGTCTTTATAAGCTTTAATTAGATTCAAACTTGGAGCCAAAAACTATCCCATCCTGGGTCTACCGGGTTCTGGCGGTACCACTGCATGTCACTAGTGGTACCACCGCCAGTGCACTCTGGTTCTATTAGTGTACTGTGCGATACCACTACATGGGTACACTAACCTTATTAGTGTATTCAATGGTACCATCGCCCAAGTACTCTAACACTAGGTGGTACCATTGCCTAATGCAACCTGGGGAGCTGAACCCAGGTGATTCCACCGCCCCAGTTTTGCGGTGCCACCGCTAGATAAGGTCCAACACTTTTGGTTGGGCCTTGAATCTGGCCCAAACCAATCCTAGTTCGAGTCTAGTTGGCTCCTAATAGGGTTATTGGGATTACCTCCCAAATCTAACCCTAATTATGTACTAACTATGAAATTAAAGACATTTCCTAAACGAAATACAATTCGACAAATCAAGGCTTTTTTCGATAAACTTCCGGTGAACTTCCAGTGGTCTTCCGATGAACCCTCAGACACCATTCTGCGGACTCCCGACAAGCTCCTAGACTTCATGATGATTTTGGCGAGTTTCAATGAGCTTCTTCGGCAAGCTCCAATCTTTCTCAGTGAGCTTCGCAAACTTCCGATGAACCTTCTGGTGAACTTTCAAAAACCCTTCAGCAAGCTCCCTTCTCATTCTTGGCCAGTTCCGACAGCACTCTCGATGAATCTTCAGACTTCCGTTAAACTCTCAAACTCCCAACGATTCCATCGTACTTGACTTCAGTATTTTGTTTCGCTTTATGCCTTCATCATTATCGTAGTTATTCCTGCACACTAAGTAAATCTTAACTTACTTCAATCTAGACAGTTATTACACGAATCAACCTTTTATTGCCAGGCACGTCATAGGTCGACGCTTGGTCCAGTTCTTCAGCGCACCATCCTCTTTTGCGGCCTGTTGCCCAATCAACGGTTGACCTCCACAATCCCGATCTCCTTGGTACAACACCACACTTCTTGGCCCGATGCCCGATGTCCGAAGCCTTCTGCCAATTGTCGACCGGACCTCCAGCTCGATGTCCAATATCCTGATATGATTTCCTCTAGCGCAATGTCAATTTCTCCTAACTGTCTAATTCTGATCGATAATAGACCTATGTGACTCAAAATACAGTTAGATAATAAAACATAATTAGTTTCATCATCAAAATCTGAGACTCAACTGTCTCCCCCTTTTTGATGATGACAACTAATTAATGATGGAGTTAACCTTAACTCCCGAAGTTTAACCAAACTTCCCCTATCAATATACCATATTGATAAAAACCTTGGATTATTCCACATTCAAATAACATTCATCACATGTTATGAAAAACATCAAACCATCATGCAAATATATAAAATATCTAATTAACATTACATTACATAAAGTCATCAATCTATTTCTTCCCCTATGTCATCAACAAAAAGAAGAAGTTGCATCATAGCTAGTTTAAAAGATATATAAGTTTTATAATCATACTAGCTATCAATCTAGATGTTCAACATACATCACTTTAAAACATTCAATTATGACAAGTTTTTAAGGATATGTAATCATGACAATTCAATACTTGCTTCTTATGTAAGTTTGCACTTTACTTCTCTTGAGATTGTAAGGTAGCAATTATTGCAAGATAACAATTGTTCTTTTTCTTTTGAGAAGTGCAACTAGTTTTCCTTTGCTAGTAAGCAATTTTTTGCAAAAATGTCATCACTTTAAATATGCTAGCTAACTTTTCATTATAACATACAAGCATAGATGCATGACAAGTATAAGATGTGCAAGCTATCAGTCTTTGCTTTATTTCGTGAAGTGCACTATAGCAAACTATCTTCCCCTTTATTATTGTCAAAAAGAAGGGAGGGAATACAAAGTTTTCTTTACGTTCACTTTCAAATACATTTGCATCAAAATATATATTAATTATCACATGATGCATATAAGGTAAAAATGTAAAGAAATCATATCATGAAGGGTATCAATATGAAAAATCAACAAAGATTAAGACCAAAGGATGTCATTCATGGTTCATAAGTGTTCTTTTTAGCAAGATCAAGATCAAGACATGATTTATATTATCTCATTTGTGAAATAATCATATGAGAATATGATTCATGTATCAAGTCATCAAGATTAAAAGAAAATTTCAAGTATCAAATAAACCAAATAAGTCATGATTCTGACAAAATAAAGTTGTGATTCCAAAAGTTTAAAAATAGAAGTCATGAATCATCAAGAAGTCATCAAGAAATCAAATAACATATCAAGTCATCAAGATCAAAAGAAAATTTTCAATTATATAGTTCTGAGAAATCAAGAGACATATCATATTTCATTTAGAAAATTCTCTTTTGATAAATGAAATAATCATGGCATACGATCTTGATTTAAAAAAGCTTCAAGTTATAATTATCAAGATTATGAATCATAAATATTTTCTTTAGCAAAGAATCACATGAGCACTTGATTATTGTATAAGAATTCTCACTGCATCATGATTTATGAATTCTTTCTCTACAACATAAATCATAGGAGATATAATAATAATGATATCAATCATGATTCATTTGATAGAAAATAGCAAAGAGAACAACTTGATTCATGCATAAAAATTCTCATCAAGATTTCACAAAAACAAATTCCAAGTATCATGATACCAAGATCACATTATGTATAAAAATTCAATTATCAAGATATCAAAATCATGAATTCATAAAAATTCAAGTATTAAGTTCCGAGAAATCAAAAGACAAGTTATATTTTATTTAAAATTTTTTCTTTGATAACCGGAAGAAGCACGATAAACGATCTTGATATATAAAGAACTTCATGTTATAATTGTCAAGATCATAATTTCAATGAAAAATTTTTATAGAAAAATGAAATCTTTTAGAACTTGATTCAAGCATTATATATATCTCAAAAAGTCATAATTACAAGAGATTAAGAGACAAATAAAAAAAATCATTCAAATTCAACTCAACAATTCCATACACATCATTAAAATCATTTTCAAGATTCAAGAGATTTACATGAACATAATATGCATGGATTCATCACTTGTCTTTTATCAAGAAATTGAAAAACTCTAGAGATGAAATTTTTTTAAGAAATATGTATTTTCTTTTTATGATTTACTTCATGTAAGCGTATCTTTACCTTTAATAAAAACGAGTATCACATTCAAGAGTGAAAGACAACTTTTGTAAAATAAATCATAATATGTATTATCGTATAAGTTCGAAATCAACATTAAGAACTTTTATTCGAAAAATTTATTAAGAGCAACATGCCCAAGTCCTTTTTGTATAAAAGATATGTATCAAGTTTAAAGCCAAAAAGTAATACGAAAATCATCAAGATTGTTGGATTCATCATGAACATACACTTTCCTTTTTACATGTCTCATTTTAAATTGTTTGTTTCATATTAGTGAGCTCAAGTTTTAAGTTGTTGGGATCTAGAGCGATACTAAGAGGGGGGGGGGTGAATTAGTGCAGTGGTTAAGTACGATAATTTCGATGATTTAAAATGATTTTGAAAAACCTCATACGTTGAAAACTTTGTTTCAATGAAATTCGATTTCGATTGTGTTTCGACTTAAAAAGATTCATAAAAAGAAGATGAGGAAGTGGAGTAGCAAGAAAATAAGGTTTGCTAAAATATAAAGAACAATAAGTAAATGCAAACCTGATTTTTATAGTGGTTCGATCATACGACCTACATCTACTCCCGATTCCTCTTCTCTTGAGGACATCAGCTTTTCCACTAGCTATTTTCCTTCCAACATGCAAAGACTAATTCCATTACAATACTCTCTCATTTTGATGGGCTTAAGAGGTAACCCTTACAAGCACTTCACTCTTCTCTTTCGGTGGTATACAAATGAGAACTAGAGGAGGGATGATTAGAAGGATTTTTACAGTGTTTTGTTCCTTTCAAATTCTTTATGCTTGTGTATTCAACCAAGAGATGAGAGGGGTATTTATAAGCTCCAATTGGATTCAAACTTGGAGCCAAAAACCATCACGTCCTAGGTCTACCGGGTTCTAGCAATACCACCGCTTGTCACTGGCGGTACCACCGCCCAGTCTAGTGATATCATCCTTGTCAATGTACTGAGTGGTACCATCGCCCAAGTACTTTGACACTAGGCGATAACACCATTGAGTGCAACCTGGGGAGCTAAACCCAGGCGGTTCCATCGCCCCAGTCTAGCGGTGCCATCGCCAGATAAGGTCCAGCACTTCTGGTTGGGCCTTGAATCTAGCCCAAATCAGTCCTAATCTGAGCCTAGTTGGCCCCTAATGGGGTTAATGGGATTACTTCCCAAATCTAACCCTAATTACGTAACTACAAAATTAAAGATATTTCTTAAACCAAAATACAATATGACAAGTCAAAGCTTTTTCCAACGAACTTTCGGCGGTCTTCTGATAAACCCTCGGCACCATTTTGCGAACTCCTAACAAGCTCCTAGACTTCATGATGATCTTGGTGAGTTCCGACGAGCTTCTTTGGCAAGCTCCAATCTTTCTCAGTGAGCTTTGGCAAGCTCCCTTCTCATTCTCGACCAGTTCCAATAGCACTCTCGATGAATCTTCGGACTTCCATTGAACTCTCGAACTCTCAATGATTCCATCATACTTGACTTCGGTACTTTGTTTCGCTTTATACCTTCATCATTATCATAGTTAATCCTGCACACTAAGTAAACCTTAACCTACTTCGATCTAAACAGTTATTACATGAATCAACCTTCTATTTGCCTGACATGTCATTGGTCGATGCTTCGTCCAGTTCTTCAGTGCATTGTCCTCTCTTGCAGCCTATTGCCCAATCGGCAGTTGACCTTTGCAACCTGATCTTCTTGGTATAATATCACATTTCTTGGCCTGATGCCCATTATCCGAAGCCTTTTGCCGATTGTCGAGCGGACCTCCAGCTCAATATCCAATATCCTAACGTGATTTCCTTCGGCATAATGTCAATTTCTCCTATATCAACTATCTAATTCTGATTGATAGTATACCTACGTGACTCAAAATGTAGTTAGACAATAAAATAAAATTAGTTTCATCATCAAAATCTGAGACTCGACACTACTAAAAGAACATCTTCAATCAAGAGGTTTTATTTGTTACTTATATTTTATTTACCAATAATTTTTCCTTTGTTGTTTTCTCTGAAGATGATATATGCTTCGTGGCAAGTGGGCTTAGAGAAATATGTTAGATCTCCAGTCATATACCTTGAGCATCTACTACCAAGACATCAACTCTTGCTCCTAGCTTTCAATTATAAACATATCTACAAAAAAGGAGGGTTTGATTTAAGTACTAATTTAACTTTAGGTCCCTCATGACTAGATCTACCTATCTTAACTTTTGGCATTAAGTCATTTATGATTCCTTTAGGAACCCAAACTAATTTATGTAAGTTATATTTTTTATATACACATTTATAAGTATAATGATCACATCTACTATAAAAATTATATTTAACTTTAGAGGGAACATATAATGTGAGTCCTTTAACAAATGTAGTGGGCTTTTATTGAGTGTTACTACCCACATAGTCGATTCCTTCCTTTCTATGTATATGACTTTTGTTAGCAAGAATTATGTTTAATTATTTGTTTCTAATTTTAAAATTTTCTAATATTTGTTGTAATAACACATTTTCCTTTTTTGAGTCTAACTCTTCACATTTAGTGCAAGAAGTTAATATGCAATTGTTATACTCATTTTTTAATTTATCAAATTTACTAGAGAGAGAAACATGATCATTTTTTAGTAATTTATATTTCTTACCAACTAATTTAAGTTTATCATATAAATCATGAAATGCATTAAGTAATTTATTATAAGGTAAAGAAGCTTTAGTTGAGTCACATACCTCATTGTTGAAAGCCATCAATGCATAGTTTGCCACTACGTCTTCATTGGGTTGCTCTTTCTATTATAATGCACTTGATTCATCCCAAGTCACCTTGAGTATTTTCTTCTTCTTTTATGCTAGCAGCTTCTTCTTCAATTGTAGACACATTTTTAAAGTGTCCTAGCATCTTACATTTATAGCAAATGATTGTGTCCTTTTTGAGTTCGTTTTTATTCTTAGAGTCTTGTTTTATAGGATTTGTTTTATTCCTTTTCATGAACTTTTTAAATTTTCTTGTGATAAGTGTCAAGTCATCATTATCACTTGAGCTTTTGCTCGAGTGATTTTCTTTATTTCTAAGTGCAATATCCTTCCTATTCTTTGATTGTTCTCATGTTCGTTATGTGTCTTGCAGGTCATTTCATAGGTCATTAATGATCATATGAGTTCTTCAAGAGGAAAGTTATTCAAGTGCTTTACTTCTTGAATTACAATTATTTTTGAATCCCAACTTTTTGGAAGAGATCTTAGAATTTTATTAACAAGTTCAAGATTAGTAAAATATTTACCAAGATTTTTCAAACCATTGACAACATCCATAAAATGGGTGTACATGTCACCAATAGTTTCACTTGACTTCATTCTAAATAATTTGTAACTATATACCAAAAGATTAATTTTAGATTATTTTACTCTACTTGCGCCTTCATGAGCAACTTCAAGTATGTGCTAAATATCATATGCAGTTTCATATATAACAATATGATTAAACTCATTTTTGTTTAAAACACAAAATAAAGTATTCATAGCTTTAACATTTAATGAAAATATTTTCTTCTCTATATCATTCCATTCATTCATTAGTCTAGAGCATTTTTGAAAATCACATTCAATGACATTTACATAAGTCAAAATCCATAGAAATTAAGAAAATCTGCATTCGTGTCTTCCAATAAGTGTAGTCCATTCCATTAAACATATGAGGATGAGTGATTGAGTGACCCTCTTGATTACCAGAGAAAGCTATTTAATCTCTCTTAGGTGTTAAACCAACTGAGAGAACTTGACTCTGATAACAATTGTTAGGATCATAAAGGTACTGAGAAGGGTGGGGGTGCTAGGGAGGGGAACTAGTGCTTTAAAAAATTTTAATTTAAAATTTTGATCAATGAATTCATATCAAAAATATGATTGACAAAAAGTGCAAGTAAGAATTAGTTAGTAAGTAAATCAGTGTGCAATAGTAAATTAAGACAAAAGAAGAAATATAAATTGATTTATAGTGATTCGGTCGTCCCGATCTACGTCCACTCCTGATCCTCTTCCTTCGAGGCCATTGGCTTTCACTACTGATCTTCTTTCAATGAGCAAAGATCAACTATCCTTGTTATAACTCTTTCTTCTTTTCATAAGTTTAGGAGAGAACTTTTATACCCCTCTTTTACAAAGGACTTCTTACCTCCCTTAGAATACCTTCTAGACTTAAGGACGAAGGGACTCAATACTTTTTAAGAGTTTGCAACACTTTAAAATCATAAGCTTTTCAATACTTTTGCATGCAAGCATGAGAGGGGTATTTAGAGGCCCCAAATAATTTTAGAAATAGAGCCAAAAGTTCAAATCCCTAGGTTTTAAGGGTACTGGTGGTACCATTGCCTGTATTGGGCGGTACCACCATCTAGGCACTAAGCACTAGCAATACCATCGCTAGTTTGGGTAGTGGTCAGTCTAGGCAGTACCATCGCTTGACACTAGGCGATATTACCATTGGGTTTTCTAGATAAGTACATTTTATACTTTTCAACTTATAGGCAGTACCACTGCTTGGTCTGGCGATGCCACTATCTGACCCATTTTTAGGTTACTAAATTAGCCTTCCAATAGGCCTAGTTCGATTCAAAAATATATTTTAGAAATGATATTTAACTTAAAAATGATTGTAAAAATGTAATGAGGGCATTGAGCAAGTAAAGCGATTTTTCAATAAGAGTAAACAACAAGGAAAGATGTGCAAACTGATTTTATAATATTTCGATTGCCCTGACCTACGTTCACTCCCGATTTTCTTCACTTGAGGCCACTGGCTTCCACACTCTGATCTTCTTTCAATGGATAAAGATCAACTACCCTTACAACTCTATTCTCCTTTTGATAAGCTCAAGAGAGAACCTTTACACCCCTACTCACCCCTCTCTTAACTAAAATTAACACTAGACTTGAGTGTTGGGGATCAAGAATGACACTAAGAGGGATGGGGGGGGGTGGTAAAATATGACAAGTCCATCTAATTTAAAAGATTTTAGATATTTTGTATGATGAGAGATATTTTGATGAAAGCCGTATCAGAAGGATGTTAACTTTGAAGCCAATTGTGAGTAGAGGAAGTAGAGTGATTTATAGAAATATAAATTGCAAGAATATAAATCGTAAACCCAATTTTTATAGTGGTTCGATTATTCGACCTATGTCAACTCCCGATTCTTCTTCGCTTAAGGCCACCGATTTTTCACTAGTTATCTTCCTTCTAATGGGCGAAGACAAAGTCCCTTACAGCTCTTTTTCCTTTTGACGGGCTTAGGAGGTAACCCTTACAAGTACTCACTCCTCACTTGAAGCTGAAAACAATCTAAGTCTAAAGGAGAATTTTCTCAAGTGATTTCTATAGAGTTTTCTAACTTTTAAAGTATATGTGCTTGTGTATTCAACCCAGGGATGAGAGGGATATTTATAGGTTCCAAATAGATTCAAACTTGGAGCCAAAAACCTTTCCATCTTGGGTTTTTCGAGTACTGACGGTACCATTGCCAATGTTGGTGGTACCACTACTAGAGGATTCTGTTACTGGACGATACCACCGCCCCAGACTCAGTCTAAAAGACTGAGCCTTCTGGCGGTGCCACCACTTGACATGGCACTTGGGCATTGTTTGAGCCTTTCATCCGGCCCAACACAGCCCTAATTAGGGCCTAGTTGGCCCCTACCAGGGTTAATGGGTTACCTCCCAATCTTAACCCTAATTACATACTAACTATGAATTTAAAGATATTTTCTAAATAAACAAAGTCTAGCACGTCAAGTCTTCCTATGGTGAGCTTCCGACGAACTTCCGATGGTCTTCCGATGAACCCTCGGGTATCTTCCAACGGACTCCCGGCAAGCTCCTGGACTTCACGATGATCTTGATGAGTTCCGATGAGCTCTTTTGGCAAGCTCCGATCTTTCTTAGCGAGCTCCATAAACTTCCGATGAATCTTTCCATCGAACTTTCGATGAACCCTTCGGCAAGCTCCCGACTCATTCTCGATCAATTCCGACAGCACTCCCGATGAATCTTCGGACTCTTGGTGAACTCTCGAACTCCCAACGATTCGATTGTACTTGACTCTAGCACTTTATTTTGCTTTATGCCTTCATCACTATCATAGTTAATCCTGCACACTAATTAAGTCTTAACCCTACTTTGATCTAGACAATTACAATAAGAATCAACATCCTATTGTCCGGCATGTCATTGGTTGGCACCTCGTTCGGTTCTTCGACGCTTCGTTTGGTTCTTCGGTGCTTCGTCCAGTTCTTCGGTGCATCATCCTCTCTTGCGGCCTATTGTCCAATCAGCGGTTAACCTCCGCAACTCCAATCTCCTTAGCGCAACTTCGCTCTTCTTGGCCCGATGCCTGATATCTTTGTCCAAAGCCTTCTATCGATTATCGACCGGACCTCTAGCTAGAAGTCCAATCTCCTAACGTGTTCTCTTCTGACGCAATGTTGATTCATCCTGTGTCAACTATCTAATTCTGATCGAGAGTAGGCCTACGTGACTCAAAACATAGTTAGATCATAAATCACACTCAATTAGTTTTATCATCAAATTTTGAGATTCAATATAGAGGAGGGGAATTCTCACAAGATTACAATAGAGTTTTCCCTTATTTATGTTCTCAGTTCTTGTGTATGCTAACCAGAGATGAGAGGGGTATTTATAGGCCCTAAGTGGATTTAAACTTGGAGTAAAATTTGAATCACCCTGAGTCTTCAGGGTATTAGTAGTACCACCGCCTAGTACATTCTGACACTAGGTGGTCCCACCACCCAATCTGGCAGTACCACTGCCTGACACAGTCTGGGAGACTATATTTGGGTGGTACCACTGCCCAAACTTAGCCTGGGAGGCCAAGCCTTTAGGCGGTTTCACTATCAACCCTGATAGTGTCACCACCTAACATGGCTCTAGGTCACTGTTTGGGCCTTTCATCCAGCCCAACACAGTCCTAATTCAGGCCTAATTAGCTCCTAATTGAGTAGGCCCAATTCAAACCCAATTATAATTAAACCTACTTCGATCTAAACAATTATTACAAAGCTTGAATTAATTATTGTCCGGCATGTCCTTGGTTCATCGACGCTTTGTCCGATTCTTCGATGCTTTGTTCGATTCTTCAGCGCATTATCCTATCCTGCGGCCTATTGCCCGATCAGCCAATTGACCACTATAATTCTGATCTCCTTGGCATAAATTTTGCTTGTCTTGGCCCGATGCTCGAACCCATGGCACGAAGCCTTTTGCTAATACGTCGACTATCCTTCAGCTCGATATCCAATCTTCTAACATGTTCCACTTTGGCCCAACTTCTAATTCCTCCTGCTTTAATTATCTCTTCGTAATCGAAACTAGTATTGTGTCACTCAAAATATAAATTAGATTATAAATACTATCAATTGGTTTCATCATCAAAATTCGAGATTTAACAATCTCCCTTTTTTATGATGACAACCAATTGATAATGGAGTTTAAACAAACTTCCCCTATCAATATGCCATATGGATAGAATATTTGAAATCATAGTATTTCAACATTGCATGCATCATAAGTATTAAAAAAAATCTTTTTGATCACATGATTGCATGCATCATAAAAACAAAGCATTCATCCTATGCATGGTTATACTTTCATCATACTTTTCCCCTTTTGTCATCAATAAAAAGGAGAAGTGCATCTAGCAAGTTTCTAAGATATGCAAATTTTAGCAAATTTTACATCACTCTATAACATGCATGATCACCAAATCATCAAGTTTTACAAGTTTACACTTTTGCTTCTTTTGAGATAGTAACTCTTTGCTTTTCATTACGATGTCCAGGCTAGCAACTTTTGTTTCTTCTCTTTTGAGAAGTGCAAGCAAGTTTTGCCTTTGCAAGCTAGCAAATTTTTACTTTCTTGAAATGTGCAAGCTAGCAAACTTTGTGATACGTAAGCTAACAAATTTTTGCTTCATTTTATAAAGTGCAAGCCCGCAATATTTTCTCCCCCTTTGTCATTGTCAAAAAGAAGAGAAGAATATAATGTTGTAATTCTTTTCCCTTTAAATCAATTTTCAAATCATGATAAATAAGGTATCAAAAAATTTACATAAATATTTCAATCATCAAAATTAAGTAATGAATACCAATTTATCATTCAAGCTAGCATATTTTCTCTCTCCCTTTTGCCATTAAAGGAAAAAAAAAGGAAAAGGGAAGACTTCATGGGTACAAATATTTCAACCATCACATAAACAAACGAAAGATCAAGTAATGAATCCAAAAGCTCATGAATCATTTTGACAAATCTCCTTTTTAGCAAATAATGAAAAGAAATCTTAGGAGATCAAGGATCTTGATTCATAAAGAAAATTCAAGTTGTAAATCTGAGATAACAAAAGAACAATTATGATTTATTTGGATAATTCTTCTCTTTAGTAAATAACATAGAATCATAGGAGAAACAAGGATCTTGATTCATAAAAAGAAAATCTTAAGTTATAATTCCAAAAATTCAAGATCATGATGTATAAAAAAAAATTTTCGACTATCAAGCGAAGGAATCATGATTCATGTGATAAAAAGATTATCGATTTATGTATTTAAATAAATATTTTTTAAACCATCATTACTTCAACTCATTATGCATAATTTTAAAAATATAAAATCATTAAGCATGATATAAAAATATAATTATTTTCATTCAATTTCTTAAATTATCAAAATCACTTTCAAGAGATTCACAAAAGATAATATACATGGATTCATTAATCTTTTATTGAAAAATCGATAAGATAGAGATAGAAAATGCATTCCCTTTTTATGTGCTTCAATTTATGTTGTTTATTTTATACAAACATGCCTTTGTCTTTTTATGCCAAATAAAACCATGCATCAATGTTTAAGATTGAAAAATAAATTTTATCATAAAAATTATCCAGACCAAAAATATAATACATTAAACATATGGCATTTTCAAACAAAAGATTTTATTTATCATTTTAATTCCAATGATAACATATTTTCCTTCTTAAGTGAATTTAACTCTTTATGCTTAGTGCAAGAAATCAATATGCAATAGTCATGCTCAATTTTTTTTAATTTTCAAAATCACTAGAAAGAAAGGCATGATATATTTTTATAATTTTTTTATTTCTTACAAACTAAATCAAGCAACTCATGAAAAGCATCAAGTAATTTCATAATGAAGCAAAGGGGTTTTGGTTGAGTTGCTTACCTTGTTGTTGAAAGCTATAAAAGTGTAGTTTGCTACCTCACCGTCGGATGCACTTGATTCATCTTTAAATACTTTCTTCTTCTTCACTTTTGTACACTTGTCTTTGGAGTGCCTTGGCTTTTTGCATTCATAACAAGTGGTTATGTCCAGATTGAGTTTATTTTTATTCTTTAATTTTTATTTTATGAACTTTTTAAATTTTATTATTAGGAGTTCAAGGTCATCATCATCACTTGAGTTATCACTCAAGTGGTATTCTTTTGTTCGAAGTGTCAAATACTTCCTGTTCTTTGGAAGGTGGTTCTCATGTTTATCTTATTCCAAATAAGTCATTTCATATGTCATTAATGAACCAATGAGTTCTTCTAATGAAAAATTATTCAAGTCCTTTGTTTCTTATATCACTGTCACTTTTAGATCTCAACTTTTTAGAAGAGATCTTAGTATTTTATTAATAAGATCAAAATTAAAAAAATATTTATCAAGATTTTTTAAACTATTGATGACATCCGTAAAATGGGTGTACATGTCACCAATAATTTCGCTTGGTGCCATTTGAAACAATTCAAAATCATGCATCAAAAGATTTATTTTAGAATCTTTTACTCTACTTATGTCTACGTGTATGACTTCTAGAGTGTGTCAAATCTCATATATAATTTCACAAATTGAAATCCGATTATCGCTTTTGCATTTAACAAAAAAGTCTTTTTTTTCCAAATCATTTCATTCATTCATTGGTTTCAAAGACTTTTGAAAGTCATTTTCAATAATATTATATAAATTTAAATCCAAGAAAAGTAAAAAAAACTCTTATTCGAGTTTTTCAATTTGTATAGTCCGTCTCATTGAATATGGGAGGACGAACGATAGAGTGGTCCTCTTAAAAGCTGAAAAAAGCTATTTCTTTTGGGTATTAAACCAAATAAGAAATAACATGACTCTGATACTAACTGTTAGGACTGAGTCGGCACTAAGAGGGGGGGTTTGAATTAGTGCAGCGATAAAAACATTTGATTTTAGAAAACTTCGTTCAATCAAAACTTTTGATAATTAAGTCTGTATTGAAAATTCTTTAAACTTGTGAGAGTAGTAAATAAGTAAAATGATTTACAATAAATGTAAATAGCAAAGAAAGGTAGCAAGTCGTTTTATAGTAGTTCGGTCGTCTGACCTACGTCCACTCCCGATTCCTCTTTCGTTGAGGCCACCTACATCCACTAATGGTCTTTCTTCAATGGGCGAAGACCAATCATCCTTTTACAACTCTTTTTTTTTTACAAGTGTTCTCTCACACACCTCTCTTAGTGCTAACTTTGAATTCTATAATGAGAAACTTTTACACTTAGAAACATAAAGTTTTTACTTCATTTTATGCTCAATTCTTACTCTTCCAAGCAAGAATAGCTAGGGTATTTATAGACCCCAAATGGCTTTACGAATTAGAGCCAAAATTCAAATACCTCGAGATTTCAAGATACTGGTGGTACCACCACCGGTGTTGGGCAGTACCATTGCCTAACAATCTGGGAGACTATTTCTGGATAGTACCACCACCAAGTCTGGTGGTACCACTGCCCAGACTCAGCTTGGGAGGCCGAGCCTTCAGATGGTTTCATTGCCAACTTTGGTAATGCCATCGTCTGACGTGACTCCAGATCACTATTTGGGCCTTCCATTCGACCCAACACAGCCTTGATTCAGACCCAATTAGCTCCTAATTGAGTTAGCCCAATTCTAACCTAATTACAATTAAACCTACTTCGTTTTAGATAATTATTACAAAGCTTTAATCAATTATTATCTGGCATGTCATTAGTTCATCAGTACTTTGTCCAATTTTTCAGTGCATTGTCCTTTGTTGCAGCCTATTACCCAATCAGTCAATTTACCTTCGCAACTCCGATCTCCTTGACATAATTTTCGCTCTTCTTGGCCTGATGCCCGAACCCATGGTAAGAAGCCTTTTATCGATACGTCAATCGATCCTCCGGCTCAACGTCCAATCTTCTGATATGTTCCACTCCGGCCCAACTTCTGATTCCTTCTACTTTAATTACCTTTTCCTAATCGAAGCTAGTCTTGCATCACTCAAAATGCAGATCAGATTATAAACACTATCAATTGGTTTCATCATCAAAATCCAAAATTCAATACAAAAGACCGAGTGACTACTATCTTACTGCTCGAGAGGGCTTCAAGGTAAGGGGTGCCCTGACCAACAAAAAAAGGTTGGAAAGAGTTCTTTTTCTTTCAGGATGAGAGTTTCAATCTCGATTGGTCTGCACATCATATAGACAACACTCTCCCCTACCTAAACCCTGAGGAGATGAAGCAAGTGTTTTGAATATGGGATATACTTTTCTCTTTTGAGGCAATTAAGAAGATGGATGAGAACTGATTGACTGATATGAGCCTCAACATGGCCCCTTAGGGTATGACCCCAACTTCTTTCTCCCAAGGTCTAATTTACCCGAGCTATGACTTAATGCTTTTTGTGCTTCTTGAAAGAATATATCTCTGAGCGATGAAGAAATGTGAAGCTGGTTCCTCCTTAGGCATGATAGTTACCTCCTCGGCCCTTATCTAAAATCGTTGAGAGCCAACATCCAAGGTCCCTATCTAGACTTGAGCTAGTAGACCTCCTGCCACCGGTCTCCTAAGGATGAAGAAAATGATTCTGGGAAAGATTGCACGCTACTGAGCCATAGTGAGTGAGAAACCCAATGTTGACCATGCCCCCATGGTAGACTTTTGAGGAGTCTAAGCTTCTGAGGTTGATGCACAAGCTCTATAGGAGCGAAGCATTGGCCTTTGCAGCATTAAAGATTATTGACCCCCGAATTTGATTTTTGATGAAGCACTCCAACCAAGGTTAGACAACCTAATGGCAAATCAGGCTATTGGGATGATAGAGAAGCCTCGGAACAGTATTGCCAAGGATCCCTATGCCTTGCCCTCGAAGGTTATGGTTGATGCAACTTTCCAAAATTATGTGCTGGCAGGTTACTAAGTTGTTGGTCAATCTTGTATTTTTTAGGATAGTTTCTCAACTAACTCTTGGGATTCAACTTTTGCAGTGCTATCACTGCATCATGGGTCTAATTTATCACGTGTGATGTCGGGACTATAATCTCCCAACAGGTGATCCAAATTAATAATCTTTCTGATGGGATGAAGGAATCGAAGGGGGAGAGGGATGACTTAGCCCTCGTCATTGAGCAAAAGGCTCGACTAGTCGAGCAAAAAGCAAAAATAGGCGAGACCCAACAACACCTCACTAATCAGGCTTAGCAACTAAAGATAGTTTAGGGCAATATCGCCAGATGGAGGATGAGCTACTTTGACAGGTCGAGAAGCTCAACTCCATGGCGGCTTACAACGCCAAGCTCCTTGGCCAGAGTATGATAGTGAATGAGCATATCATGGGTCTGATCAAGCAAGTGGTTGCATGGAATGACCAAGTAGATCCATTCGGGAGGAGCTCAAGGTTAAGAGAGTCATAGCACCAAGTGCATGGATAAGACTATCATTGAATATAAGACCTCTTTCAAGTTTATAGAGGGTCTAAAGAGACCTCCTTATTATTAGGGATCGAGCGACACTAAGAGGGGGGGAGAGTGAATTAGTGTAGTAGATTAAAACTCATAAGTTTGAAACCGATTCCGAAGATAATTCGTTCGTAAGTAAATTTCGATTCGACGAAAGATGACTTAGTTAAAATAGTTCGAGTAAAGCCAGTTACTAGTAGGGAGAAGAAGACTGAACGATTTACAGCTGAGTAAAGAAATGATATAGAAATTTAAACACTCACACATTCAAGGAACACCACGATGTATAGTGGTTCGATCAAATGACCTACATCCACTTTTGAAGTCTTCTTCGATGAGGCTCCTAACTTCCACTATCAAGTCACTTTGAAGGTGAAGGACCAAATACTCCTCTTACAACCTTTTACAAGTGGTTCACTCTCTTATAGATTTTTTTTTTCACAAAGAGAAAGAGGGAGGTGAACACTTAAGCTATTGAAACAAGACTTGGCTATAGCTTTGACTCAATTTTCAATTTCTCAAAAGGTGCTCTATCAACTAAGAAAAATAGGGTATTTATAGACTCAATTTGGTTTTAAAAACTAAAGCCAAAAAATATTCCATCCCGAGTTTACCAAGTACTGGTGATATCCCACCTGGCATTGGCAGTATCACCACTTGACAGAGTCCTCGAGCTTTGTGATCTGGCAGTACCATCGCTTGCCAGTCATTAAAGTCAGTGGTACCACCGCCTAGAACACCTAGGAGTTCGGTCCCAGGGCAGTGCCACTGCTTGGGTCTGGCGGTGCCACCGCCAAACTGTTCCAGCAAGATTGAATTGGCCCTTCAACCCAAATCTGTCCAAATAAGGCCTAGTTGGCCCCTACAAGGGTTAACAAGATTACTACCTAATCTTTACCCTAATTACATACTAACTATGAAATCTAGATATAATTCTTAAGCAAAGACTAAACTGGCAGTATCGAGTTATCTTCCGGCGAGCTTCCGATGATCTTCCGGTGGACTTCCGATACACCCTCGGATTTCTTCCGGCGGACTCCCAACAGGCTTCCCGACTTATGGCGAGTTTGATGACTCTTGGGCAAGCTTCCAAACCTTCTCAGTGATCTCCACGAACCTCCGACGATCTTTTTGGCGAACTTCCGAAACCTTTGACAAGTCCCCGATTCTTTCTTAGTTGGTCCCGGCAATACTTCCGACGATCCTTTGGACTTCCGGTGGACTCTCGAACTCTCAACAACTTGACTCCGGTAATTTGCTTTATGTCTTCAAGCTATTGTAGTTAATCCTGCATACTTATCTCAATAATATGGATTAGATTAATTAACCCATCAATTGACTTCATCATCAAAATTTGAGATTCAACAATCTCTCCCTTTTTGATGATGACGGAATTTATCTTAACTTCCTCTATCTATATGCCATATAATGAGAAAGAAGATGCTTGAATTCAATCTTTTTGAATTCAAACCAAAACTGATAAGTTTCATCTGATGAACTTATCATTATGTTCAACAAGCATGATTTTTCATCCATAAATATGAAACTTCAAATTTTTTAAGTCGAATGATAGACATTTATCATTTCCATAAAAGATACAAATCATAAATTGAAATATAACAAGGATCAGATAATATCAATAAAGTGCATAAAATCAAGGTATGATATCAAATGAAATAATAGCTTATCATATCAACAATAAAAAGAACCCAATTTTTAAACATGATATGATATCGATTTCTTAAAAATTTACATTTTAAGCATTTGAGATATATTGCGATACATTACGATGTTTTTTTTTAAAGGATAGCAATCAATTTTTTATTACAAAGCATGGCACAAGCAAATTAAAAAAATATGTCAATTCATTTTGGTAAGAATTCTTCTCAATGCGATCAAGTCATTAATTCATTTGCTACATTCTTCTCCCCCTTTGTCGTCAATAAAAAGAAGGTGAATGGAGTATAAAATCAACTATACCATCAAGATCCATCATTTGATGAAGACACCAAATATTACAACATTATGAAGGTGTCATTAGGATAAAAAAAAAGAGATTCATTCAAAAAAATATCATTTAAAATCTGAATAGATGATATCATGAAGATACCCAAAGTTGAGAGAAAAAGAAAAAAAATTCGGAAAGAAACATACATCATATATTGGGACAATTTCAAAAGTATATCAAAGTAGCATAAAGATTTATAAGAGTCAAAAGATTCAATACAATAGCTATTCCTCGGGTGGAATGCCAAAATACCTATACAAGTGATCTAGCTTCCGGTTCATCTGTCGTACTTCATTCAAAATTTCAGCTTGTTGTGATTTAATTTGATTTATTTCTATCATGATTGGATCTTCAGAAGATGGAGTAGGAGCTGGTTCTGATGGTATTGCACCAAAGTGACTAGGAGGAGGAGATTCACTTCCCCTAAAGACTGGTATTTCAGGTTGTTCTACTGGAGGGGGAGCTGGATCGGTCCTTCTAGCTTGTCTAGCCCATATTTCATTTGTAAAAATACATCTATGTCTCTTGAGCATGTTTCTGTTAATAGTGTTATATTTATCTACATTTATCATTTCTTCATCGGGTGATATTCTGATATTATGAGCATGTAGCAATCTAGTGATTAATCTCCCGTATGGTAACATCATATCTTTAGATATTATTTTCATCATATGTTGCCAGGTCAGGTATCCAAAATAGATATTTTGTCTGGTCATTATCTAATACATGGTTCCTAACTTTAATTGATTAATCTCATCATGGTGATATTGTTTAGGAATAAGGATGCTTATGATAATATGATGAAGAATTTTAGAACTGAAAGGTAACATATGCTCACAGCTTTTAGGGACTATACCTAGGTTAGGATTTGAAAAAATAGTCTCTAAAGTTTTGGAGTAGGTTACTCCGATTACATTCATATCCCACTGTCCTCTGAAATACCAACCCCTATCCTTTTCAGAGATTTCAATTAGCTCACATATTGTACTATCAAAAATTTAAATTCGGGTTCCTAAAAGGTAGGTTGTCATATTATCATCATCCAAGCCTAAATTTATATAAAACAACCTAACTAACCTAGGGTAAATTGGTTCATCGATTTGTAAAATAGGCAAGACATCTAAATTGGCAAATTGACTAATGGGTTCTAGGTTTCCTAGTTCATCTAAATCAACATGTTTTCCCTTATACACCATTCTTGCTTCGAAACTAAGTACCTAAGAGCTACTTCTTTAGATATAAAAAGGGATGGGTTATGTGAATCTCCTACCATCCTTTTCCCTTTGTCTCTTAATGATCTCCTAGGAGCCATATCTAATCATGATGATAGAGCAAGAAAAATTATAAAGAATAGGCCATGTATTGAGAAGAAAAAAAAAATTTAATTTTTACCTTATATAAGATTTCTTGGGAGGTAGAGGTCTTAATCCAAGATGGAACCCTCTCTTAGTCTTCTAAGGGGAGAAGATGAGGTTTGGGAGCATTTAGAGATGATGGGAAGAGGGTTTGGGAGCGTTTCCATGGGTTGGGGGTGGTTCCACCGCCGGCCCTAAAAACCCCACCCCCCCCCCCCCCTTTCCCCTTTATATAAGGGGGCTCTCGGGCAGTGCCACCGCCAACTGAGCGGTGTCACTACTTGGGGACAGAATGCCTAGACGGTGCTACCACCAGTCCTGGCGGTGCCACCGCTGACACCCTTAGATGATTTTAGGAGGGCTGCAATAATTCCCTTTTTGATCAATTTGCTCCCTTTTTTATTATTTTTATAAATAATTTTTTTATATCCTCTATATCATAGAGGTTTAATGTGTTGAATTAAACTACAATGATGTTTTGTATCACTTTTTAAGATGTCATAAGATAATACAAAATCAAAAAGAATGAAGTCAAATCTACGAAAACCGAAAAGATGATGAAAAATTTTCGAAAAAGGCATAAAATAAACTCATTCACGAGGACAATTCAACATGCCTAATTCCCTTCTAATAAAGTCAAATTATTCTTCATTTAAGGATTTTGTAAAAATATCCACTAATTGATGTTTTGTGTTAATAAATTCTAGAATGACATCGTTATTATTTATATGATCTCGTATAAAATGATGCCTAATGTCAATATGCTTAGTTCTAGAGTGTTGAATGAGATTTTTGGTTAGACAAATAGCACTAGTGTTATCATATTTTATGGGAATATTCTTTAAATAAATTTCATAATCTTCTAATATATTTTTCATCCAAATAACTTGTGCACAACATGCACTAGCGGCTATGTATTCGTCTTCGGCCATAGATAGTGCAACCGAGTTCTGTTTCTTGGAAGACCAAGAAACAAGTGTATGTCCTAAAAATTGGCATGTTCCGGATGTGCTTTTTCTATCTATTCTACATCCACCAAAATCCGCATCCTCATAGGCTTTTAAATCAAAGTCATATGATTTTGGATATCATAATCCTAAGTTAGGAGTGCCTTTAAGATATATAAGGATTCTTTTAACACCTTTAAGATGAGATAACTTAGGATTAGCTTGAAATCTTGTCCAAAGTCCTACACTAAACATGATATCTGGTCTAGTTGTGATGAGGTAAAGTAAACTACCTATCATTCCCCATATATTTTTTGATCAAAATTTTCTCCACTTTCATCCATGTCTAACTTTTTGGAGGTACTCATAAGAGTGTTTATAGCTTTTGAACCATCCATGTTAAATCATTTTAATAATTCTAATGTATATATAGATTGATTAAGAAATATACCATTACTAAGTTGTTTAATTTGCATTCCTAGAAAGAATGTTAGTTCACCCATTAGACTCATTTCAAATTCATGACTCATACACTTGGTGAATGATTCAATAGTGATTCATTCGAAGAACAAAAAAAAATATCATCAACATAAATTTGAACAATAAGAAAATTATTTTTAAAATATTTAATAAATAATATAGTATCAACCTTGTCTTTAGTAAAATTATTTAAAATAAGAAAGGAACTAAGCCTCTCATACCAAGCTCTAAGGACTTCTTTTAATCTATAGAGAACTTTAATTAATTTAAACACATGATTAGGAAGAAGAGAGTTTTCAAATCAAAGTTGTCGTTGAACATACACTCTTCGAAAATAAAACCATTTAAGAAAGCACTTTTGACATCCATTTGAAAAAGCTTAAAGTTATTACTACTAGCATAGGTAAGGAGTATCCTAATGGCTTCTAATTTTGCCACAGGAGTGAAGGTTTCTTCGTAATCGATACCTTCTTCTTGGTTGAAACCTTTGGTCATTAATCTAGCCTTGTTTCTAACTATGATACCACATTTATCTTGCTTGTTTCTAAAGACCCATTTAGTACACATAACTAAATGGTCACTTGGTCTAGGAACAAGCTTCCATACATCATTCCTCTTAAATTGATTCAATTCTTCTTGTATTGCGATAACCCAAGAATCATCTTTCAAGGCATCGTCAATGCACTTAGGTTCAATTTGAGAAAGAAAAATGGCATGGGCACAAAAATTTTAAAAGAAGAATGAGTTTGAACCCCTTTTGATGTGTCTCATATAATTAACTCCTTTAGATGGGTATCTACATACTTCCATTCTTTGGATAAGGAAATTAGGGAAGAAGATGCATCCAAGTTGCTATTTTGAGAAGAGTGTTCATTTAAATTCAAACTATCAAAAACAAGATCATCATGAAAATCATTTTTCTTAAGTTCAAAAACTTCATTAAAAACTACATGAATAGACTCTTTTATAACTAACGTTCTTTTGTTAAAAATATGAAAAGCTTTAGAAACAGAAGAGTAACCAAGAAAGATGCCTTCATCGAATTTAGCATCAAATTTTTCTAAGGCATCTTTTTCATTCAAGATAAAGCATTTGCAACCGAAAACTTTAAAATAAGAAATATTTGATTTTTTGTTATTATATAATTCATAAGGGGTTTTAGATAGAGATGGTCTTACTAGAACTCTATTCATGACATAGCAAGTCGTATTAACAGCTTTGGCCCAAAAGTATTTGGGTAAACTATGTTCATTTAATATGGTTCTTGTCATTTCTTGTAAATTTCTATTCTTTCTTTCTACTATATTTTGTTGAGTATTCCTTGGAGTAGAGAAGTTGTGGTTATACCCATTAGATTCATAAAAATTTTGGAAGTCATGGTTTTAGAATTCTCCACCATGATCACTCCGAATCGATGAAATCATGAAACCCTTTTCGTTTTGAGTAAGTTTACAAAATTTAGAAAAACATTTAAAGCAATCACTTTTGTGAGCCAAAAAATAGGTCCAAGTGTATCTACTATAGTCATCTACAATGACAAATGCATATTTACTACCTCCTAAACTTGTTGTGTCAATTGGTCCAAATAAATCCATATGGATCAATTGTAATAGTCTAGAGGTGCTTATTTGATTCTTTGATTTGAAGCAAGTTTTTATTTGTTTTTCTAGTTGATATGCATCACATACTTTGTCCTTGACAAACTTGATATTAGGAATTCCTCATACTAGTCCTCTAGATAAAATTTTAGATATTAGTTTCATGCTTGCATGGCCTAATCTCCTATGCCAAAACCAAGCATCATCATTTAAAATGGAAAGCATATTTCATTACTAAGTTCTTCAATGTTAATGGTGTAGACATTATTTTGTTTTAACGTAATCATGGATATGTTGTTGTTTGGTTTCTCAATGATGCAAGTATTAGATTCAAATCTAACGATATAACCTTTATCACATAATTGACAAATGCTCAATAGATTATATTTTAATCCATCAACTAGTAACACATTATCAATTGAAAAACTTGATTTGTTACCTATGGTTCCCTTGCCAATAATTTTATCCTTGTTGTTATCTCCGAAGGTGACATACCCTTCTTCTTTGCTAGTGAGCATAGAGAATTAAGATGGATCTCTGATCATGTGCCTTGAGCATCCACTATCAAGATACCATCTCTTGCTCCTAGCTTGTGAGTGTGTCTACAAAATAGGATGATTTTTAGGTACCCATTTGATTTTAGGTGCCTCAAAAATTGATCTACTAACTTTATCATTTAGTATTGAATTATTTATGGTTCCTTTAGGAACCCATATCAATTTATGTAAACTAATTTTCTTAAATGGACATTTGTAAACAACATACCCGGATTTACAACAAAAATAGCATTTCAAATAAGGTGATACATATAATGTGGGTCCTTTAATGAAGGTAGGATTTTGGTGAGATCCACTCATAAATCCAATTCCACTTCTATTTGCGATGTGACCCTTGTTTGCAAGAATCATATTCAAGCCCTTACTATTGACCTTAAACTTGTTTAGGGTCTCTTTAAGTAGCAAGTTCTCATTTTTTATTGCTTCTAAGTGTTCACACTTAGAGCATGGAGGTGAAGGAGTTTGAAGACTATCAAGTTTATCTAGTAATAGAGCATGCACCTTCTTTAATAAATTAAATTTCTTACTAATAGTTTTACACTCATCAAATAATTCATGAAAAGCTATTGAAAGTTTATCAAAAGATAAATCTTCATTAATAAACTCACATGCCTCATCTCCTAAAGCCATTAGCATGAAGTTTGCCTACTCTTTGTTGCTTGCTTCTTCATTCTCGGAGTCATTTGAGTCATCCCATATCGCCTTTAAAGCTTTCTTCTTTTTTAGTTGCTTCTTCTTGGCTTGAGGGCATTCATTTTTTAAGTGCCCCGGCTTCTTGCATTCATAACATATGACTTGGTCCTTTTTTAGTTCAAGTTTATTTTTAGTATCATTTTTAAATTTATTCCTTCTTATGAATTTTTTAAATTTTCAAGTCAAGAGTACAATGTTATCGTCACTGTCCTCATCACTTGATGTTCCTTTCAAGTGGTCTTCTTATGTTCTTAATATCATATCCTTCCTGTTCTTTAGAAGGGGATTCTTGAGCTCTTCATGAGCATGGCATGTCATTTCATAGGTCATTAGAGACCTAATGAGTTCTTCGAGAGGAAAAGTTTTAAGGTCTTTGACCTCTTGAATGGCCGTAACTTTTGGATCCCAACTCTTTGGAAGGGATCTTAAAATTTTAGTTACAAGTTTAAAATTTGAAAAACCTTTACCAAGTGCTTTAAGTCCATTGATGACATCCGTGAAGTGGGTGTACATGTCTTCGATGGACTCACTTGGTTTCATTCGAAAAAGTTCGTAAGAATGCACAAGAATGTTGATTTTGGACTCTTTCACTTGGCTAGTGCCTTCATGAGTGATCTCAAGAGTACACCAAATATCGAAAGCTGATTCACAAATCGAAACATGATTAAACTCATTTTTGTCAAGTGCACAAAATAAGGCATTCATAGCCTTTGCATTTAAAGCAAAAACCTTCTTCTCCAATTCATTCCATTCGCTCATCAGAAGAGAAGATTTTTGAAATCTATTTTTAACGATATTCCAAAGTTTGAAGTCCACAAAAATAAGAAAGATCCTCATACGAGTCTTCCAATATGTGTAATCCGTCCTATTAAACATGGGTGGACGTGTAATTGAATGACCATCTTGCATGTCGGAATAAGCCATCTCTCTTGGATTTTAAACCAGATGAGAGTGACAAGGCTCTGATACCAATTGTTAGAGATCGAGCAGCATTAGGGGGGGGGGGTGAATTAGTGCAACGGATTAAAACTCATAAGTTTGAAACCGATTCCGAAAATAGTTCATTCGTAAGTAAATTTTGATTCGACGAAAGATGACTTAGCTAAAATAGCTCGAGTAAAGGCAGTTACTAGTAGGGAGAAGAAGACCAAATGATTTGCAACTGAGTAAAGATATGATATAGAAATTTAAACAGTTACACATTTAAGGAACATCACGATGTATAGTGGTTCGGTCAAATGACCTACATCCACTTTCGAAACCTTCTCCGATGAGGCTCCCAACTTCCACTATCAAGTCACTTTGAAGGGAAAGGACCAAATATCCCTTTTACAACCTTTTACAAGTGGTTCACTCTCTTACATATTTTTTTTCACAAAGAGAAAGAGGAGGTGAACACTTAAGCTATTGAAACAAGACTTTGCTATAGCTTTGACTCAATTTTCAACTTCTCAAAAGGTGCTCTATCAGCTGAGAAAAAAGGAATATTTATAGACTCAATTTGGCTTTCAAAAATGGAGCCAAAAAGTGTCCCATCCCGGGTTTACCGGGTATTGGCGGTACCACCACCTGGCATTAGCGGTACCACCGTCTGATAGAGTCCTCAGGCTCTGTGGTCTGGCAGTACAACCACCTACCAGTCATTAAAGTCGGCGGTATCACCGTTGACCTAGGGCGGTACCATCACCTAGAACACTTGGGAGTTCGGTCCCAGGGCGGTGCCACCACTTGGGTCTGGCGATGCCATCACCAGACTGTTCCAGCAAGGTTGAATGGGCCCTTACTTTAGCCCAAATCAACCCAAATAAGGCCTAGTTGGCCCCTACAAGGGTTAAACAAGATTATTATCTAATCCTTATCCTAATTATATACTAACTATGAAATATAGACAATTCTTAAGCAAAGACTAAACCGACAGCATCCAGTTATCTTCCGGCAAGCTTCTGGCGATCTTCCGACGGACTTCTGATGCACCCTTGGATTTCTTCCGGTGGACTCCCAGTAGGCTTCTAGACTTGTAGCGAGTTTGACGACTCTTGGGCAAGCTTCTGAACCTTCTCGATGATCTCTGCGAACCTCCGACGAACTTCCGAAACCTTCGGCAAGTCTCCGATTCTTTCTCGGTTGGTTCCGATAGCACTTCCGAGAATCCTTCGGACTTCTAGTGGACTCTCGAACTCCCAACAACTTGACTACGATAATTTGCTCTATGTCTTCAAGCTATTGTAGTTAATCCTGTACACTTATCTCAATAATATAGATTAGATCAATTAACCCATCAATTGACTTCATCATTAAAATCCGAGATTCAACACTTATATCAGTACGGATACTATGTTACCTTAGCTCACTTCAAAACAAAATATCATAAGATGAAACTTTAGGAGGGTCCCTTCGAAGATTACCCTGAAAATAAGAATTTCTCGATAGCTCTCGATATCTCATTTAACGATGACCACAACCCACCTCCTTAACCTACTACTTGAGTCCTTGAGCCTATTTGCCTAACCTAGTCTTTGAGTCTTTGGGCTTGTCTGCTCAACTTGGTCTTTATTTTTCCAAGTCATTAAGCCTATATATCCAACTTGCTTTTACACTCAACACCCAAGATACTTGTTCACCTGATGTAGGGTGGCCCAACACTTAACACTCGAGGCATGCTTTAGAGGTAAATTTTTCTCATAATTGTGATGTGTCATGTTCGGGAAAGCACAGTTCCTCTTGTCATCTCAAGTTGATAAGTTTCATCTTAAACAACCTCAATCACTCGATAGGGTCCTTCTTAGTTTAGTGCTGCCTTGCCTTAGGAATAGGTTGGGTCACTAACCTTGGCCTTTTGAAGAAGTAGATCATCTAAGTCTAATTTCTTAGGGATGAATGTTGGGAAACCTTAAGCAACATCACATGTATAGTAAAAAAACAGAAAACAAAATAGGTTCCTACTATTTCAATATTGGTTGTCATGAGAAGATTGGCATGTAAAAAATCACAAACCCGAAAACTGCATAATACATATCAGATGATTTGCTTAGGGGAGATCATATATCCTCGAAATCATAGATCCAGATATATGGATATGTTGAATCTCAGATTTTGATGATGAAACTAATTGATTGTGGTTTATTGTTTAACTATGTTTTGAGTTACGCAGGTCTACTATCAATCAGGATTAGACAGTTGACGCTGGAGGAATTGACGTTGCGCTGGAAGTGATCACGTTAGGATATTGGATGTCGAGCCGGAGGTTCGGTCGACAATCGGCAGAAGGCTTCGTACATCGAGCATCGAGCCAAGAAGAGCGTGTTGTACCAAGGATATCAAAGTTACGGAGGTCAACCACCAATTGGGCAATGGATCACAAGAGAGGATGATGTGCTGAAGAATCAGACGAAGCGCCGACCAATGACATGCCAGGCAATTGAATGTCAATTCGCGGTGCAATAACTGTCTAGATCGAAGTAGAATGTTTGTTTGTGTGTGTGCAGGATTAACTACGATAGTGATGAAGACTGAAACAAAGTGCCAGAAGAGAAGTGTGATGGATTGTTGGGAGTTCGAGAGTTCGACGGAAGTCCGAAGATTCGTTGGGAGTGTTGCCGGACCGGCCGAGAACAAGTAGGGAACTTGCCGAAGGGTTTTCGGAAGTTCACCGGAAGGTTCGTCGGTAGTTCACGAAGCTTGCCAAGAAAGATCGAAGCTTGCCAATGAAGCTCGATGGAACTTGCCAAGATCATCGTGAAATCTGGGAGCTTGCTGAGAGTCTGTAGAATGGTTTCCGAGGGTTTGTCGGAAGTTCGTCGAAAGCTCACCGAAAGAAGTCTTATCTTATGGACTTTATAATAGCTTAAAAAATATCTTTAAAATTTGTAGTTAATACATAATTTGGTTTAGGATAAGGTGTTAATCCTATAAACCAAATTTGGGCCAATTCAAACCTCATTTGGACCGATTTCGGTCGAGTTTCGGCCGAAACCACTGTGCTGAAATGACCTGGGCGGTAGTACCGCCCAGGCTAGGCGATGGCACCGCCCAGAGGCTGAGAGCTGGGTGGTGGAACTGCCTCAGGCTAGCGGTAGCACCGCCCAGCACTCGCGGGCACCAGCGGTGGCACCGCCTAGTACCGCCAGAATCGGGAAAACCGAGGCACTTCAAATTTAAGCTCCAAATTTGGACTCCAAATTTGAATCCTCTTGAGGCCTATAAATACCCCACTCATTCAGAGTTTAAAGAGGTCTAGAACCGAGAAAAAGAAGGGGGAAACTCTCTTGAAAGTATGTCAAATCTTCTCTTTAAGTTTTAAGAGTGTTATAGTCCAAGAGAGGGGTGAAAGGCTTTGTAAGGGTTATCTCCTAAGCCCATCAAAAGGAGAGGTGCTGTAAGGGAGTTCATCCTCGTTTGTTGGAAGGAGGATAGCTAGTGGAGAAGCCGGTGGCCTCAAGTGAAGAGGAATCGGGAGTGGACGTAGGTCGCATGACCAAACCACTATAAATCGGTTTGCATTTATTTCTCGCAACTTACTTTGCTGCAAATTATCTTCATTTGCTACCTTACTTACTCAACTTCCTCTTCATCTTCTTACGTATGCTTTAAAGTTAAAATGCTATCAAATCGATTTCAAACGAAACGTTGCTTTCATCGTACGAAGTTTCCAAACTTGTTTAAATCGCTGAAAATCTATTATTCTTTACCGCTGCACTAATTCACCCCCCCCTCTTAGTGCCGCTCGATCCCTAACAATTGGTATCAAAGCCACATTATTTTTTATTCGGATTTACACCCATCAGAAATGGCTCTTCATGGCTTTCAAGAGGGCTTTTCAGTTTTTCATCCACCGTTCTTTAATGGTTCGGGCTACACATATTGGAAAACTCGAATGAGAGTTTTCTTGATTTCTCTCGATTTAAACTTATGGAACATCATTGAAAATGGATTTCAACTTCCCTCTAAACCGATGAACGAATGGTCAGACTTAGAGAAAAAATCTTTTTCTTTGAATGCAAAGGCAATGAATGCCTTATTTTGCGCTTTGGACGAGAATGAGTTCAATCGAATTTTTATGTGCGAAACGGCTTTTGACATTTGGTGAACACTTGAAATCATGCACGAGGGAACTAGTAGAGTTAAAGACTCGAAAGTAAACCTCTTATTGCATGATTTTGAGCTCTTCCAAATGACACCAAGTGAATCTATCGACGACATATACACCCGGTTCACGGATGTCATCAATAGTCTAAGAGCTCTTGGTAAATCTTTTTCGGATTTTGAACTCGTAAGCAAGATCTTAAGATCCCTTCCAAAAAGGTGGGATTCTAAAATAACCGCAATACAAGAAGCTAGAAATCTAAATGACCTTCCGATTGAAGAACTAATTGGCTCACTAATGATATATGAAATGAGCCTCCTAGAACATCTTGAACATGATGAACATATGAACCACCTTCTAAAGAACAAGAAGGTTTTGGAACTCCGAACTATGAAATGTCACTTAAGTGATGACTCAAGTGATGAGGACAATGAAGAGGACATTGAACTTTTAATGAATCTTAATAAGTTCATTAAACAGAAATTTAAAATGAACAATGAACTTGAACGGAGGATGAGGCCAAAAAAGAAGAAGGCTTGCAAAGAAAAATCAAGTAAAGAAGAGGCGAAATGGGCTTTGATGATTTTCGACAATGAGGTAAGAAACTCACCCAAGTTGCTTTTACCTTATTTTGAAATTACATGATGCTTTTCATGAATGCTTAACTTAGTTAGTAGTTTTTTTTATGTTTTTGGAAATTAAAACAAATTTTTTTAAAAAATTATGCTATGTTTTTCCTTCTAGCATTTTTGAAAAATTATAAAAATGATCATGAAAAACTATATTGTTAAAGTTTCATGCATGTTATGATTCAAAACTTTGAATGATGATTGCTTAGTTTATGATTTCCATATCGTATTTTGATGCATGGTTTAACACAAAAGTTAATTAGCATGATTATGTTTAATAGGGTTAATCCATGATTGTGTACTTCGGTTTTCATGCAATGAGGATTTGAAGTAATGTTAATTTAAAAACATCTATCTTGGATTAATGTGTCTTAATCCTTTTTATGATGAAGTTTTTAGATGATGCATGTCTTCATGAAATCAATTGCAAAACTAAAAGACCTAACCCACAAATTTTTAAAATGAAAGAAATGTGTTTTTGATGTTGCCTTGTGTTATATTTGGACTTAATGGTTTTCATGACAAAAATTATTTTTTAGATTTTGAAAATAATGTATGATTTTAGCAAAAGTTTGAGCATTGATTATCTTATTATAACAAATGAAAGAAAGAATTACAATGATTTTGATGATGCATTATGAAAACATGCTTAATGATGGTATTATACTTGATGACTTGAAATCTCATATTTTGAAATAATATATTCATAATGAATCCATGAATCTTGATTATTTTCGTATCACTTTTTGGCTTTAAACTTGATATATATCTTTCATGCAAAAAGTTTTTGGGCATGCTTATGTGAAATCTTACTTGATAAATGAAAATGCTTCATACGTATGATCATGATAAATTCATGAATCTTGATGATTTTACATTGCTTTTGATTTCAAACAAGATGCATGATTTTTGACACAAAAAAATTAATAGCATATTTCAAGATAATGCTTGCACACCAAATATGATTAAAAGATAGAAGCAAGCATAATGATGATTTCGTTTTTACATGAAAATTTGAACATGCATATATATAAGAACAACCACATAAAATAAAACACGAAAGTTAAAAATATTTTAATCATGATGTTTTATTTTTGATGTGTTTGGTCTTAACGGTCTTTATGACGAAACTTACATCTTGCTTTGAAAAGTTGATACATGCTCACATGTAATCAATTTATGTTGCTCTTATTAAAATTTTCGAATGAAAGATTTTGATGCATTTGATCTTAATGGGTTTAATGACAAACTTGTATTTTGAATTTATACAATGATGGGTTCCATATAAATGTTTGAACATACATTATGAAATCATCATTGAAATGAAAATATTAAAGTTTGTTATCATGCTTAATGACTTTGTGATATCATATCTTGATGACAAACTCATGTTTTGGTCTTAAATTTGATACTCATCTTTTGAAACATGAGCACACTTGTTTGAAACAAAATGAAACACATTATCATGATAAATTGAATCTCATAATGTGTTATATTGTTGTCTTGACAATTTTTATAATGAAGTTTGTCTTTCAGTTTTGAATATTTTGATTTGGCATATAAAGGCATAAGACATACTTATATGATGAAACATAAAGAAATTGTATTTACTATATTATTGAGATTAATGATTTTACGATATCTTATGAATCTCGTAAATTATGAAAGTGATTTTGATGATTTATTTATGAGTTCGGAGTTGATGATTTAAACTAGAATGAGTCTTATCTGTATCATGATCTTGATAACTTAAGTTTTTCAAGACCTCTTACTTTATACTATGATTCTCCCATGTCATTGAAGAGAAATTCAAATGAATCATAAGTTAGTTTCTCTTGACTTATTGATACTCAACTTGAGAAAATGTGTTTTCAATGTTGAAACATTAATTGTATAATTTGAAATTTTCTCTCATGTTTCAATACCACTTTGTATGCTTCATGACTTGATGATTGAAATATTGATGTAGACTTTTGTGTATTACTTGTCATGATTAATGCAAATTGCTAGCATTTTAAATCTCGAAAATGATTTTGATTTGATTATGGGTTTCAAGTTGTTAAATTATTTTGAATGAGATATTTTCAAGTGAATCATGAACTCTCTCTTAAATTCTTGACTTAAGATATTTTTTAAAAAAATTGAAATACTTTCCTCTATGATTGCTTCCTTTTTCATTTACTATAGAGAAAAACAATTCAAGTCTTAATATATTGATATTTGATACTTGAAATTTCTCATGAAATGTGATCTTAATGAGAATTCCTATGCATAAATCAAATTGCCCTTTTGTGCTATCAATTCTCAAATGAATCATGTTCTTCTTGAGCCTTGATATTATATCCTAGAAGTAACATGATTTCTTTGCCTTGTGTGGCAAATTGAATATTTGATATAAATTAATTTTCTTTATGATGAATCATGAATCATGACTTGATCTATGATTTTGATATATTTTTATCATGATCCTTGATTGTATAATTCTTTTACACTATTAAAAGGATTTGTCAAATGAATCATGTCCTTCTTAAATATTTCTTGATATAATGACATGATTTATTTATATAGCTTGAAATTTTTTAGCAATTGAGTCCTCCACTTCTATTTGACAATGACAAAGGGGGAGCTAGCTTGTTGAATTAATATTCATGACTTGAATATTGATGATTGAAAATTTGATGAAAAAGAAATGTACTTAATGATTGAATCATTGATTTATTCTTTTATTATGGCTTAAAAATGAATGAAAAGAAAATATGTTAGTACTTATAATCATGACTTGATCCATTATATTGATATATTTGTATCATGATTTGAAGATTGATTTTTTTTATGCAAACTTATGTGAAAAGTTTATATCATCATATTTGATCCTCCCTTTCTTTTTGACATTGATAAAGGGGGAGAAAGTTTATTGCTAGCTTGCATGAAAAATTTGCTAGCTCATTCAAGAGGAAGAAATTTGCTATCTTGCTTGCCTACAAAAGAGGAAACTAACTTGCTATCTTGAAATATCAAAAATTACTATCTTGCAAATTTAAGAAAAGCAAAGTGCCACATTGCACAAGAAGCAAGTAAAACTTGTCATGCTTGAATTTAAATCTTGCTATGATTCAATGATGTATTACAAATCTATGCTTAAATGTTGTATGATATGATTAATAGCTAGTATAATTATAAAATTTGCATATCCTTTTAAACTAGCTATGATGCAACTTTTCCTTTTTGTTGATGACATAGGGGGAGAAGTAGATTGATGACTTCATGCATTGTATTGAATATTTTATATATTTACATGATGGTTTGATAATTCTCATATTCTGTGATGAATGTTGCTTGGATTTGGGATAATCCAAGTGTTTCTATCAATGGCATATTGATAGGGGGAGTTTGGTTAAACTCCGGGGAGTTATGGTTAACTCTGTTAGTCATCAATTAGTTGTCATCATTAAAAAGGGGGAGATTGTTTAATCTCAGATTTTGATGATGAAATTAATTGATTGTGGTTTATTGTTTAACTGTATTTTGAGTTACGCAGGTCTACTATCGATCAGGATTAGACAGTTGACGCTGAAGGAATTGACGTTGCGCCGGAAGTGATCACATCAGGATATTGGATGTCGAGCCAGAGGTTCGGTCGATAATCGGCAGAAGGCTTCGTATGTCAGGCATCGAGCCAAGAAGAGCATGTTACGCCAAGGATATCGGAGTTGCAGAAGTCAACCACCGATTGGGCAACGGATCACAAGAGAGGACGATGTGCCGAAGAATCAGACGAAGCACCGACCAATGACGTGTCGGGCAACTGAATGTCAATTCACGTTGTAATAACTGTCTAGATCGAAGTAGAATGTTTGTTTGTGTGTGTGCAGGATTAACTACAATAGTGATGAAGGCGTAAAGTGAAACAAAGTGCCAGAAGATAAGTGTGATGGATCGTTGGGAGTTTGAGAGTTCAACGGAAGTCCGAAGATTCGTTGGGAGCATTGCCGGAACTGGCCGAGAACGAGTAGGGAGCTTGCCGAAGGGTTTTCGGAAGTTCGCCAGAAGGTTCGTCAGAAGTTCACGGAGCTTGCCAATGAAGCTTGTTGGAACTCGCCAAGATCATCGTGAAGTCCGGGAGCTTGTCGGGAGTCCGCAGAATGGTTTCCGAGGGTTCGTCAGAAGACCGCCGGAAGTTCGCCGAAAGCTCATCGAAAAAAGTCTTATCTTATGGACTTTGTACTAGCTTAAAAAATATCTTTAAAATTTATAGTTAGTACATAATTTGGTTTAGGATTAGGTGTTAATCCTATAAACTAAATTTGGGCCAATTCGGACTTCATTTGGACCGGTTTCGGTCGAGTTTTCGGCCGAAACCACTGGGCTGAAATGACCTGGGCGGTAGAACCGCCCAAGTTGGGCGGTGGCACCGCCCAGAGGTCGAGAGCTGAGCAGTGGAACCACCTTAGGCTGGCGGTAGCACCGCCAACAGACATGGCACCAGCGGTGGTGGCACCATTGGATGGGCGGTGGCACCTTGCCCAAGATCTGTGAATCGGGAAAACCGAGGCACTTCAAATTTAAGCTCCAAATTTGGGCTCCAAATTTGAATCCTCTTGAGGCCTATAAATACCCCACTCATTCAAAGTTTAGAGGGGGTCTAGAACTGAGAAAAAGAATGGGGAAACTCTCTTGAAAGTGTGTCAAATCTTCCCTCTAAATTTTAAGAGTGTTATAGTCCAAGAGAGGGGTGAAAGGTTTTGTAAGGGTTATCTCCTAAGCCCGTCAAAAGGAGAGGTGCTATAAGGGAGTTCATCCTCGCTTGTTGGAAGGGGGATAGCTAGTGGAGAAGCCGGTGGCCTCAAGTGAAGAGAAATCGGGAGTGGACGTAGGTCGCATGATCGAACTACTATAAATCGATTTGCATTTACTTTCTCGTAACTTACTTTGCTGCAAAGTATCTTCATTTGTTGCCTTACTTACTCAACTTCCTCTTCATCTTCTTACATATGCTTTAAAGTTAAAATGCAATCAAATTGGTTTCAAACGAAACATTGCTTTCATCGTACGAAGTTTCCAAACTTGTTTAAATCGCTGAAAATCTTTCGCTCTTTACCGCTGCACTAATTCAACCCCCCCCCCCCCTTCTTAGTGCCGCTCGATCCCTAACAAGATGAAGGAGGTCAGATGCTCTCCTCTCTAGCGGTGATCCATATGGTAGATGGTGCAATGACGCTCCTTTCATTGCATGATCTTCCTCTCCTTTATGCACCATAGAATTATACTAAGATCAAAAAGGGGTCAACCCTTCTTGCTATTCATACGTCTCAGATAGGGCTATTGGCTAAGAAAAGGAAGGGAGGAGAATAGGAGATGGTAGCTAAAAGGGGACTAGCCTAGGCCCCTTTGGTTCCCTCCTATTTATAAAGGTCCTTGTCAACTTAACTATAATAGATCCTACCCTATTGGATACTGGATCTCTATCCAACTACCCAAGCTTCTTAGATTAATGGATTTCTATCTAATAATCACTATTTTCTCTTACTCGGTCTTACCTAAAAAATCCAATAATACAGGAGCTTATTGGATATCCAATAAGATAATGGCTCAACGGATATCTTATATTTAAACTTCTACTCATCGCAATACCTACCATATGTATGTAATCTTCTAAGCTCAATACCAAGCTAGTCGTGAGTTGTACTTATCGAAACTCTTTCTGGCTCAATGAATTATTACCTCTATAATAATTTACTTGGCTCATTGACTATGGATATACTATGCCACTACGCCATAGTCCTCAGATGATATAGGAGGATCCAATCCATTGAACTTATTTACCCTTAGTTATCATTTATCTATAGTTTTTCATCCATTCAATATCGCAGAGATCGTATATCGGGTATGGTGCTATCAGGCCCATACAAAATCTACTCGAGTCTCGCTCTAATTAGATTCTCCCGAAGAACTATTTTTTTCTCTCAATCTGAATGACCCTGGCCAGGGATTTGCTTGAGTGAGAATACATGGGATATTCCTCTTATGACACAAAGAGCGGATGATCCTCTATCGACACTCAATTATCTTTATAAGGTTGGCTACCACTCCCGATAACCAACTGTGCTAGATTTAAAACTTTCAGACATATAAGTCTAGTATCAAAGAGTGGAGTACTTATACATGACATATTTGGTGTCTCAAATATAAGGACTAAATATATAATTGAGACTATGAAATCATTATTTGATAATAAGGTATCATCAACAATCTAGCATTCCATGAGCGAATCAATCAATAAACTCATTCTCCAATGAGCACCTGCATTGTACCCTTAGTATCTCCACATGAGCAGCTATGAGACTAGTCGCCTCTATCATATGGATGGGCATACAAGACACTGGTCTGTCCAACTATCTTGATATCCCTCTCGAACAATCTATAACTAGGAACATTTAGGGTCTATGTTTATAGACAAATTGGTCTCATTATCATGATCTCATCATGATCCAATTTCTATTTTACAGATCTAAGGATATCATAATATATACGACAGACAACATAAAATGAGAAAATACCAATAATAATAAATAAATAAAAAGATCGTGTTGTGTATCACACGTGCCATCACTCACGTGATTAGCTTGTAGGGCACCTATGACTAGCAATGAATACCTTAATTATAGAGTTTGGCCATTGTCCTCTTATACCTTAACATCTTTAGGTGTGCCTCTATTCTAAGTTCACTGATTAGGTCGGGGCTAGCAAAGTACATCTTTAAAGGTTGTCTCATTGAAGCTCTCGACTTGAGATATCGAAAAGATAATCTCAAGTGGCAAGACAACCTTGGTTTTAAAGGCCAAGCCGAATAAATACTCACCTAAACTAGTCTTAGGTGTTGTTCAGAATGCCCACAAGATGTTAGGTAACTTATCTACCCAATTACCCTTAGCACTGATGACTCACTTCTTTAGTCCCTTGAGGATAGATCGGTTGGTCATCTTGGTTAGGTTGTTAGTCTACAAGCATGCCACTGAACTAAACTTTAATTGAATTTTATAGAATTGATAAATTTTCTTAAATTTGGCATGTTGAATTGAATACTATTATCGATGATTATGACCTTTGAGATCCTAAAGCGAGTGATTATGTTCTTCCACACAAATCCCTCAGCTTGCTTCTTAGTGATAGATATGAGTGGTTCAACTTTTACACACTTCATGAAATAGTCCATGTTGGTGATGAGGAACATGCATTAACTTGGGATTGGTGGTAAAGGACTGAGGATGTCTATGCTTCATTGGGCAAAGGGCAACCTGTAATTGATTAAGGTGATGGGAATTGCTGGTTGATGTTGGACCCGCATGAACCTATAGCATAGGTCACGCCATTAGGCATAAGCTATGGCATCTTTTCACAGCTTTAGTAAGTAGAACTCCTATTGAAGTACTTTGAAGGTGAGGGCTTGCCTACCGATGTGCTCCCCACAAATATAATTATGGGATTTGGCCAGAACCCACTTGACCTCTTGAGGTGCTAAGCACCTAATGAGTGGTTGGTTGAAAGATCCATGATAGATGTGATCATTAATCAGACAATACAATATTTGATGGTGCTTGACTCATCAAGCCGAGGGGTCAATTGAAAGCATCTTGTATCTCTTGTAATGTAGGATCTCATCCATCCAGTAAGGTTCCTCTTCATTCACGATGATATAATAAGTGTTAATGGTTCAGGTTGATAGTGTCTCAATCTATCCCCTGCCATCTTTCATAGTTTAAGTCGAGACCAACCTTACAAGTGCATCAACCTGGGCATTCTCCTACTGAGGTACATGCAACATATTAAACTTAGAGAAGTTGGGTGTTAATTTCTACACCTTAACAAGTTACTTTGTCATCATCATGTCTTAAGTTTCAAAGTTCTCCTTCATTTGGTCTATGACCAATTGTGAGATGTTGAATACCATCAACTCCTGAATTTAGAGCCCCCTCGCAAGCCAAAATTCTAAGAGGAATGTTTTATACTTAGCTTCATTGTTGAAGATTTTTTGATTCGGAGAGCTTGCTTATAGGCTTTCTTGTCGTGACCTCTTGAGAAAGTATGGCACCACCTCCACTAGAGGTGGTTGACTCATCCACAAATAACGTTCATGTAGGTGGAGCATGTGCATCCACCTTAGGTGGTTGCGGGGCGAGCTCTGAGATAAAGTCTATCAATGCTTGAGCTTTCATGGTAGTTCTTGTATTGGCTGTCAAACTCTCACAAATCAACTTATCACCTAAGTAATTAACTCAATGTGTCATGTCACGAGAGGAATTATCAAAGGGATCGATGATAATCGCCTACATTACATGTGCTTAGAAGTAGGGGTCTAGCTTTCTTGTTGTCAAAACTAACACAAACACTAGCTTCTCAATGGGTGAATACCGCACTATCGATCCAAGATATAAGTGATATAGTAGATGGGCCTTTAGATCCCTGCATCATCTCAAACTAAGACTAAGCTAATAACAAGGTCGGTGGTGGCAAGTTAGAGGCTCAAAGTTTCACTTAGGATAGAGGAGGTGAGTTGCAATAGTTTTAATAGGTGTTCCCTTAGTTTGTCGTAGACACCTTAGCACTTTTTTGTCCACACAAGCCCCTTAGGTATTTCAACACTCAAAAGAAAGGAAAGCATTTATTGATGGATTGAGACCAGAACTGATTAAGGGCTATCAACAATCCCATTAGCTACTAGACCTCTTTGGCCGATCGAGGTGGGTGTATCTCTAAAATGGCTCATACCTTCTTGAGTTTGGCATCTATTCCTCGTTAGTGCACAATAAACTTAAGGAACTTTCCTAAGTTAACTATGAAGATGCACTTGGTCAGGTTTAGATGCATCTGAAATTTTTATAAGGTTTGGAATGTCTTCACCAAATTGGTCAGGTGTGTGACAATCGTCTTACTTTGGTCTCTTATGTGACTTCTCATGCTTGCTTAGGATTATCGCTTTAGCAGTAATATATTCCCTCTTAATAGTCTCTCTTGTTGAATCTCGGATTTTGATGATGAAACTAATTGAGTATGATTTGTGGTCTAACTGTGTTTTGAGTTACACAAGTCTACTATTGATCAGGATTAAACAGTTAACGCTGGAGGAATTGACGTTGCGCCGGAGGTGATCACGTCAGTATATTGGATATCGAGCCGAAGGTTCGGTCGACTATCGACGGGAGGCTTCGGACGTTGGGCATCGGGCCAAGAAGTGCGGAGTTGCGCCATGGATATCGGGGTTGCGGAGGTCAACCGCCGATTGGGCAACAAGCCGCAAGAGAAGACGATGTGCCGAAGGATCGGACGAAGCACCGACCAATGACGTGCCGGGCAACTGAATGTCAATTCGCATTGTAATAACTATCTAGATCGAAGTAGAGTGTTTATTGTTTGTTTGTGCAGGAGTAACTACGATAAGGATGAAGACGTAAAGCGAAACAAAGGGCCGAAGTCAAGTGCGATGGATCGTTGGGAGTTCGAGTGTTCGATGGAAGTCCGAAGATTCGTTGGGAGTGCTGCCGGAACCGGCTAAGAACGAGTAGGGAGCTTGCTGAAGAGTTTTCGGAAGTTCACGGAGCTTACCAAGAAAGATTGGAGCTTGCCAAAGAAGCTCAGGGGAACTCGCCAAAATCATCGTGGAGTCCGAGAGCTTGCCGGGAGTCCGCAGGATGGTTTCCGAGGGATCATCGGAAGATCGCCGGAAGTTTGCCGGAAGCTCGCCGAAAGAAGACTCGACTTGTGGACTTGGTAATAGCTTAGGAATGTCTTTAATTTCATAGTTAGCATATTAATTTAGGTTAGGATTATGTGTTAATCCTATAAACCCAAATTAGGGGCCATTGGGCCTTTATTTGGACAAGGTTGAGCCAAAAGTTTTTGGCCCAAACCCAACCACCAGGCCTGGGCGATGGCTGGGCGGTAGCACCGCCTAGTGCATGGAAACCCAGGCGGGAGCACCGCCTGGCCCAGGCGGTAGCACCGCCTAGCTGGGGCGATAGCACCGCCTGGCTAGGGCGATAGCACCGCCTGGCTGTGTAAGTCTGCCAGACTGACAGGCGGTAGCACCGCCTTTGACAGGCGATAGCACCGCCAGCACCAGGAACTCCAATTTGATTTCAAATTTGGAGCCCAAATTTGAATCCATTTTGGATCTATAAATACCCCCTCTTTCTCAGCTGAAAGTGGACTCTTGGAGAGTTAGATTTTGAAAATAAGTCTTAGGAAAGTCTTGTTCTTCATTTGCTTAAGTGTTCACCTCATTTCCTTCTCTTTGTGAAAACTTATAAGAGTGTGAACCTCTTGTAAAAGGGTTGTAAGAGAGGTATTTGGTCCTTCCCCTACAAAAGGATTTGCTAGTGGAAGTTTGGAGCCTCATCGGAGAAGGCTTCGGAAGTGGATGTAGGTCGGATGACCGAACCATTTAAATCTGGTTTGCATTTACGTTCTTGCTATTTACTTTGCTACAAACCCTCTTCATTTGCTGCCTTATTTACTCAACTTCCTCTTCATCTTCTTACATATTCTTTAAAGTTAAAACGTAATCTTTCCGGGTTCAAACGAAATGCTGCATTCATTCGTACGAAGTTTCTAAACTTATTTTAATTGTTGAAAAATCTATCGTTCCTTACCGCTGCACTAATTCACCCCCTCTTAGTGCCACTCGATCCTTAACAATTGGTATCAGAGCCACATTCTTTCTCTTTCAGATTTACACCCATGAGAAATGGCTCTAAATGATTTTCAAGAGGGCTTTTCGGTTTTTTGTCCACCGTTCTTTAACGGTTCGGACTGCACATATTGAAAAACTCGAATGAGAGTTTTCATACTTTCAATGGACTTAGATTTATAGAATATTATTGAAAACGGTTTTCAACTTCCCTCTAAACCGACGAATAAATGGTCGGACTTAGAGAGAAAATCTTTTTCCTTGAATGCAAAGGCTATGAATGTCTTATTTTGCGCTTTAGACAAAAATGAGTTCAATCAGATTTCTACATGCGAAATGGCTTTTGACATTTGGCGAACTCTTGAAATCACGCACGAAGGAACGAGTAGAGTCAAAGACTCGAAAGTTAATATTTTGTTGCACGATTTTGAGATTTTCCGAATGGCACCAAGTGAGACTATCGATGACATGTTTTCCCGTTTCTCGGATGTCATCAATAGTCTAAAAGCTCTTGGTAAATATTTTTCGGATTTTGAACTCGTAAATAAGATCTTAAGATCTCTTCCAAAAAGATGGGATCTGATAACAACCGCAATATAAGAAATAAAAGATCTAAATAACTATCCTATTGATGAACTTATTGGGTCTTTAAAGACCTATGAAATGAGTTTCTTGGAACGCTTTGAACTCAATGAACACATGAACCACCTTCTACAGAACAAGAAGGATTTGGAACTCCGAACTATGAAATGCCACTTGAGTGATGACTCAAGTGATGAGGACAATGAATAGGACATTGAACTTTCAATGAATCTTAATAAGTTCATTAAACAAAAATCTAAAATGAACAATGAACTTGAACGGAGGATGAGGTCAAAGAAGAAGAAGAAGACTTGCAAAGAAGAATCAAGGAAAGGAGAAGCAAACTACGCTTTAATGGGCTTCGTCAATGAGGTAAGTAACTTAACTCCCTTGAGTTACTTTGAAATTACATGATCCTTTCATGAGTTGCTTGAAATAATTGGTAGGATTTTTTTTTATGCTTTTTCCTTCCTAGTATTTTTGAAAAGTAAAAATTATGAATGATATTTGCATGATTTGTGATATTGCCTAGAATTAATCCATGCATGTGTATCTTAATGTTTTATATTTCATTTCTAAATATGATGATGCTCTCATGTTTAAATATGATGCATGACATTGATCATTCTCATGAAAGATCAAATCACGTAAATTGAAACTCTTAAAAATAAGAAAATGTACTATCATGATGCTTTACGTGTAATGCTTTTAATCTTAATGGGCTAAATGACAACTTGTATTTCAAAGTAATACAATGATGACTTTCATATAAATAATTGGACATACCTTATGTAATCATCATTGATAATGATAGTTGGTTGTCATGCTTAATGATTTTATGATATCATGAGTATTTAAAGGCATTATATCTTGATGACAAACTCATGTTTTGGTTTTAAAATTTGATACTCATCTTTTGAAACATGAAACATATTATCATGATAAATTGAATCTCATGTCTTGGAATAATATGTTGTATTTTTGCCTTGACAATTTTTATGATAAAGTTTGACTTTCGATTTTGATGAATCCATGTAAATCTTTTTGAATCAAATCTTTTAGAAAATACCACATACTTAATATGATTTGACTTAATGATCATTATGATGAAATTTACCTTTCCATCTTGAATGTTGACATTTTATTTTAAGGCAAAGGCATGCTTATAAGAAGCAAATCATATGAATAGAAATTTACAAGAACGAAATGCAATCCTCTATCTTTTCAATTCTTCAATAAATCTATGCTTGTCATGTATGAATTTATTGAATGTGATTTTTGAGGATGATTTTAGATTTAAAAATGCTTGATTTGTATTTATAACATAAGATACATTTTAAATATGAATCATGCTCATATGAAATAAAAATGCATGTTTCTTGAAATCTTTCCATCTCTAAAGTTTTCAATTTTTAATGAAAGACAAGTGATAAATTCATTTATGATACTTTGTGAATCACTAGAATTACGAATGAGATTTTGATGATACGGTAATGACTTTATTCATATTATGAATCTCAAAAATAATAACTTGATTATGAGTCTTGAGTTGATGAATTGAGCTTGAATGATTTTTCTTTTAATGATTCTTGAATCTTTTGGAATTATAACTTATTAAGACATATTTAATGTTTGAATCAAGTTCTAAAAGATTTCATTTTGCTATAAAGAAATTTTATTGAAATCACTATCTTGACAACTATGACTTGAAGTTCTTTTTTAAATCAAGATCGTTTACCATGCTCCTTCAGTTTTATCAAAAGAAAATTCTTTAAATGAAATGTAACTTGTCTTTTGATTTCTCGGAATTCAATACTTGAATTTTTATGAATTTGTGTCTTGATTCTTATGAAATGTGATCTTGATAAAAATTCTTATGTATGAATCAAGATCTTGTGTTCGATCTCCTAAGACTTTCACTTGTTATTTCCTAAAAAGGAGACTTGTCAAAATGATTCATGAACCTTTTGATTTATGACTTTTGGATTCATGACTCAAGATTGAAGATTGAAACATTATATGCTAAAAAAAAATTTATTGTTTCAATACTTCCTTAAATGCCTTATGTGATGATTGAAAATTTGATAAAAAAAGAAATGTGCTTAATATTTGAATCATTGATTTATTCTTTTATCATGGCTTAAAAATGAATGAAAAGAAAATATGTTAGCACTTATAATCATGATTTGATCCTTGATATTGATATGCTTTTATATATCATGATTCTTAGTTGTATGACATTTATCTTGAATTAAAAATTGATAAATATGAATTTTGATCTTGCTAAAAAAAAAGTTATGAATCATGAATAATATCTTTTGGTTTTGATCCTTATTGAATTTACATATTGATATCCTTCATGACATGATTTCTTTGCATTGTTGTCTTATTTGCATCATGTGATGTTTGAACAAATTGATGTATATTTTTATTGATGCAAATTTATAATTGATATGAAAAATGGCTTGTATAATGATTGAAATTTTTAGCCATTTAGTCCTCCCTTCTTTTTGACAAAGACAAAGGGGGAGAAAATTTGCTACTTTGCAATTTCACAAGAAGTTAAGGATTGATATCTCAAAGGATGTAAATATTGCTATCTTGACTATCTCAAAAAAAGCAAAATGCAAAACTTCGAAAATTTGGAATGTTACACTTGCCATACCTTTATGTTTATATGTTTAATAAAAAGTTAGCATATATGTTTAAAGTGATTATGCATAATTGCTAGCTCATTGCAAACAAAAAGTTGATAGCTTGCAAAGGTGAAAGTTAGTTACAAAGAGAGAAGAATTGAAAGGAAGCTAACTTGCGTGTCGCAAAGTATATTAGCTTGCTTATCATTATTGATTGCTTGCTTATCATCCTTTTCTCTCATATCATGATTTTTGACTCCCTTGCATTCATGATTTAATATGCTGAAAATTCATGTTGTAAAGTTGTTATTTTGTCATTGACTATTTGTACTCCACTTTTTGACAAAACAAAGGGGGAGAAGATTCATTGCTAGCTTGTGTATCGTAAAGAAAAATTTTGCTAACTAGAACATGCAAAGGAAGCAAAGAAAGTGCAACTTGTACATCTCAAGAAGCAAGTGAAAAAAAAATTACCATCATTGCCTATCCTTAAAAAAAACTTACTATGATTAAATGGTATGATTGGATATTGTATTGCAAAGCTATGCTTAAATATGGTATGATGTGATTAATAGCTAGTGTGTTGTCAAATTTGCATATCCTTGAAAACTAGCTATAATGTTACTTCTCCTTTTTGTTGATGACATAGGGGGAGAAGTAGATTGATGACTTCATACAATGTAATGATACTTGTATATTTATATATTTGCATGATGGTCTGATTTATTCTCTTAATTGTGATGAATGTTGCTTGGATTTGGGATAATCCAAGTGTTCTATCAATGGCATATTGATAGGGGGAGTTTAGTTAAACTCCGGGGAGTTATGGTTAACTCTGTCAGTCATCAATTAGTTATCATCATCAAAAAGGGGGAGACTGTTGAATCTCGGATTTTGATGATGAAACTAATTGAGTATGATTTATGGTCTAATTGCGTTTTGAGTTACGCAGGTCTACTATCAATCAGGATTAGACAGTTGACGCTGGAGGAATTGACGTTGCGCCGGAGGTGATCACGTTAGTATATTGGATGTCGAGCCGGAGGTTCAGTCGACTATCGGTAGGAGGCTTCGAACATCGGGCATCAGGCCAAGAAGTGCAGAGTTGCACCATGGATATCGGGGTTACGGAGGTCAACCGCCGATTGGGCAACAAGCCGCAAGAGAGGATGATGTGCCGAAGGATCGGACGAAGCATCGACCAATGACGTGCTAGGCAACTGAATGTCAATTCGTATTATAATAACTGTCTAGATCGAAGTAGAGTGTTTGTTGTTTGTTTGTGTAGGAGTAACTACGATAAGGATGAAGACTTAAAGCGAAACAAAGGGCCGAAGTCAAGTGCAATGGATCGTTGGAAGTTCGAGTGTTCGATGGAAGTCCGAAGATTCGTTGAGAGTGCTACCGGAACCGGCCGAGAACGAGGAGGGAGCTTACCGAAGGCTTTTCGGAAGTTCGCCGGAAGGTTCATCGGAAGTTCGTGGAGCTTGCTAAGAAAGATCGGAGCTTGCCAAAGAAGCTCGGGGGAACTCGCCAAAATCATCGTAGAGTCCGAGAGCTTGCCGGGAGTCCGCAGGATGGTTTCCGAGGGATCATCGGAAGACCGTCGGAAGTTCGCCGGAAGCTCGCCGGAAGAAGACTCGACTTGCAGACTTTGTAATAGCTTAGGAATGTCTTTAATTTCGTAGTTAGCATATTAATTTGGGTTAGGATTAGGTGTTAATCCTATAAACCCAAAGTAGGGGCCATTGGGCCTTGATTTGGACAAGGTTGGGCCAAAAGTTTTTGGCCCAAACCCAACCAGCAGGCTGGGCGGTAGCACCGCCCAACGCATGGAAACCCAGGCGATAGCACCGCTTGGTCGAGGCAAAGAGCACCGCTGGTGTGTTAGTCTGCCAGATCGACAAAGGTGTAGCACCGCCAAAGACTGAACTTCAATTTGATTTCAAATTTGGAGCCCAAATTTGAATCCATTTTGGATCTACAAATACCCCCTCTTTCTCAGTTGAAAGTGGACTCTTGGAGAGTTAGATTTTGAAAATAAGTCTTAGGAAAGTCTTGTTCTTCATTTGCTTAAGTGTTCGCCTCATTTCCTTCTCTTTGTGAAAACTTGTAAGAGTGTGAACCTCTTGTAAAAGGGTTGTAAGAGGGGTATTTGGTCCTTCCCCTATAAAAGAATTTGCTAGTAGAAGTTGGGAGCCTCATCGGAGAAGGCTTCGGAAGTGGATGTAGGTCGGATGACCGAACCACTATAAATCTGGTTTGCATTTACGTTCTTGCTATTTACTTTGCTGCAAACCCTCTTTATTTGCTACCTTATTTACTCAACTTCCTCTTCATCTTCTTACATATGCTTTAAAGTTAAAACACAATCTTTCTGGGTTCAAACGAAACGCTGCATTCATTCGTACGAAGTTTCCAAACTTGTTTTAATTGCTGAAAAATCTATCGTTCCTTACCGCTGCACTAATTCACCCCCCCCCCCCCTCTTAGTGCCACTCGATCCCTAACATCTCTATCAATGATCTGATAATTTGAGATGGCCTAAACCCCATCATAAAGGTTAGCATGAGGAGTGATAATTGGGCATCTTCTATGTCTCAGATCTCATTTATGAATTAGGCAATGAAATCTGAGAGTATCTCTCCCTCCCCCTACTGAAGTCCCAGAAGAGCTACCATCAAACATAGAGGATGTAATTCCTAACAAATGTTGCTTGAACTTTAATTGACTTAACGAGCTAATCGAGAGTGACTTTAGGTGAGCATACCACTCTCAGGTTAAGCCCCATGGCATGGTAGGAAAAGTGTGACATATCAGAGTATTTGATATGTTGTATAAGGACATCTAAGCATGGAAGGCTATGATGTGCTCGGTTAGGTCGACACTATCATCAAATGCCTTTAAGGTTAGAGGACGAAAGCTAATAGGGATAGGCTCCACCTGTATCTTCTGAACAAATTATGATCGACCCAAGTGAGGTAAATCAAGTCTTCTCCCTTTAATAGTTGAAACTCCTAATACATATCTTCTAGGGATTGGTCCATCTACTACAACTGTGCCTAAAGGGTATCCTCCCTAGAGTTTATGGATTATGTCTTAAACTCAAGTATGATGGACTAAGGGTGGTCAGGTCCACTAAACTCCATGGTCAGGGATCGAAAACCCCCATCCACCGGTGACTTAGTGAACCATAAGCATTCTTGGGGGGTTGGTGCCTTGTCGAGTTTAGGAATCCCAACAAGCGTCAATGGTACTATGGATTGCGATAGCACTTGTGACACTGTTGACTAGACTAGTTATGGTAGAAATGAGGTGATGGTTTGTATCATCCCCATCAGTATTTGTACTTACTAAGTGAGGTTCATAAAGACCTCAACTAAAATGAGCATGTGAGTCAATTTCGCACATGAGAGAGAGAGGCCTAAGTCATTAAATAGATGCTTGTACCTTATCGAAATTAGCATCAAGATTCAAAAATATCATCTATTGCCCCTCATGAGTAAAGGTATTGTGGGTCGAGGGTGGAAACTCCTCGCTTGAATGCTCGTCGAGTGGGTCAACAGGTTGATGATCTTGTGATATGAGCTCTTCTTCTATTGCTAAAATATCAAAGAAAAAATCAATGATGTCTCAGGTAATCTGATATGGTTCAGATTCGCATGCTTAGGAAGGATGAGGTGCTGCCAAGATGCTTTTGAAACTTTCTCGAGGTCCTAAGTAGAGATGCTTATGTGATTTAAAGTGACGCACATGAAGACTGAGGTCAAGTTAGTCATAAGATGAATAGGTGAATATAGTAAAAAAGTATCTAACCTTGGCCTAAGATGAATATGTGAAAATAGTAAAAAAGTATCTGACCTTGATCATCATACAGCCAATAGCTTTTTATATTGGGTAAAAGAGATAAAATATTTTATGAAATATTCCTCGAGGGAATAGTTTATAATTATCCTTTTTGGATTCATGTCCACATAGATAATGAGGTGAGATAATCCATAACTACCCCTTTTAGATTTATGTCTATGTGGGAAGACCAAACGGATAGGTCTCAACTCCCTTATACTAACTTGGTTATTACATGTACAACTATATGTCGGATGATGATTAGTTGATAATATTTTTTTATTCATATTTATTTTTCTAAACCCTCCAATCATATTTATTGATATTAATATAAGAGGGATATTTGTTAGATATGCTAGAAGCTCGATCAAGCTTGACTATGCCTAATATTAAACCAAAACTAAAGCTTATGAGAAGTTCTAAACCCTAATTAATCTTGAATCCCTAACACATTGGACAACCAAATTTGTTGTTGAATGTAATAGGAAACTTTCTCTTGACTATAGCTTCTTTTATTACAATAAAATACTTTTTTATATGATATATATTGCTATTTGTAGTACCTAATATTTATATTTCCCCTAAGCTAAACAAAACGTATGCTAAAGTTTTTTTTTCTACCAGCATACACGTAGTGATTTTCATTAAAACTCATATGGACTTAGTACTTCAACATAGATTGCTAAATTAGCTAACATATACATCAAATTAAAAAATTTCATATATGTTACACTTTTTTTTCCCTAGTAAAATTGACATCCAATCAAAGGAAGAAAAGATAATAATAAAAAAAGCAAAAATAAGCCTTCACCATTTGAGGGGCCAAGCTAAAAGGTCAAATAAGAATAGGGTAAATAATTATTTGATTTTGAAAAAAAATTAGAGTGTTCCTAATTTTTAAAAATTCTTAGAAAACGTCGCTTGTTTTCTAAAAGATGATTTTATCCCTTGTCTTTACCCCATCGGTTATTGCCTCCACCCCTTATTGCCTCTGTGCATGGGCCTCTCACCCTTCACCCATCACTCTCGTTCGTCTTTGGTCACTTATGTCACTACCCAATTAATCCCTCTTCGACCTCCACCCTATTACCTGTTGTCCCCACATCATCATCCCCATTTTCCTCGTTATCATCTTGGTAGATGGGCTACTGGTGAGGAAAAGACACATGAGTGAGAAAGGAGTGGAGTTGAGAGCAACATTATAAGCAAAGGCGATGGTTGATGGGCCATGAGAGCAATGGGGTGAAGACGGAGGTTGATACAACAAAGGACTCCGTATAGAGGTGACGATTGAAAGGACAAAAGTAGGAGTAAAATCATTTTTTAGGAAAAAAAGGGGTGCTTTGTGAAAGTTTTTGAAAATGTTGGTGCTTTGCAAAATTTTTCAAAAGACTATGAGTTTTTTCTAAAAATTTACCCATAAAAATATGTCCATTGGTTGCTGAGAAAAATAAAATAAAAATCAATATCTTTTAATATTATCTCTGGAGTGCTATTTGGAAGAGAGAGAGAGAGCGAGCGAGCGAGAGAGAGAGAGAGAGAGAGAGAGAGAGAGAGAGACCAATAGCTTTTTCTCGAACGCTCTTCCAGATAAAAAGAAAAAACAGAAAACCAATATTTTTTTCTAGAAATTTATCCATAGATATGTTTACTATAAAGCTTAATACGAAAAATATATTTTTTTCCCTTTTTTAAAAGGTGTATTTTAAGATCTCTAAAACTAATATTGTTTACTATATGACAAACTCCATTCATTATATTTTGATTTAGTACGTGAGTCACACTCTAATAAAATTAAGCAAAAATCAAAAAAATAAAAATGCATCTATTTTCCCATTTGTTAGTAATCCACTTTGTAGAGGTTTTGCTACCTTTTTAGAATCTAAAACCTGTAAATCTGAGAAGGTAATTTCTGATTTATAACTTAGCATACCCTTTTGTGTGCATTGTGTGGCCAATTATGGAGTTGTTCAAAGGAATCAAAAAAACAGGAAAGACAAATACTAAGTCAGTTTCTCATGTGATTTTGATTGAAAATTGCTTCTTTTCGTGTGTGTGTGTGTGTGTATGGAATCTTAAAATCCTAAATGATATTTCTTTCTAAAATTATAATGACATGTAGGAATAGGAAAAAAAAATTAAAATCTTACAAGGATGAAATATATTTGTAATTAAATTCATAATATCATGACAAAAAAAATCTTATCTATCAATTTATTATTTTAAAGATTTAACAATATTTTCTATACTGTTTACTGATTTATTTCCACATGTTAATATTTCTTTATTTATCAAATATTAAATGGACTGTATTTTTTACATATCATTGGGGATCTTTTAAGTTACTTGAAAAGTAGAGAAGGAATGAATCTTAAAATTATTTATTCCCTTGCATTAAGGTAATTTTATAGCCTTTCTAACTACAAAGTGAAATCAAATTACCATTACAATTACTACCTTTGAAATATATTGCAATTCACTGAAAATATTGAAACACTTCTATATCTTTCTTTCTTTATAATACAAAATAATATATACATTACTAATCTAAAACTAAATAATATAGGCATAAAATAGTTTAAATATCAATATAAATACATATATAATAATATGTACATTACTAATCTCAAACAAAAATAATATATCTATAAACTAGTGTGTGTGTGTGTATATATATATATATATATATATATATATATATATATATATATATATATATATATACACACACACACACACATATATATGGCATAAAAAGTAAAACTAAAATAATATAACATTAATAAATATCAAATAATAGACCTAAAAAATATCAATATATATAATACAAGCATAAAAAATTCATAGATGTAAAATATTTTAAATAGCAAACAAAATAACATACAATAACAAAAAATATAAAAATAATATAAATGCCAAATAATATGATAGATAAAATTAACAAAATAAGTAAATGACAAAAGATTATAGAAAAATATCCCTAAATAAGTAAAATAATTGGTTAAATAATATTAAGAAATTAAATGTTGATTCTGGTTCACAGTTCATGAACTAAATATTATCTAAATATGATATTATATGGTACATGCACCAAGTATGTCAGTAAAGGTGGGCTTCATTCCCGTTTCGGCTCCAAATGCCAGCCCGTTGACTTCTATCTACATATCTTGATATTAATTTCTTGGCTCACCAAATACCCATTCGATTGCATGCCTACAAATCATGCGCTGAACGTCGGTATATCCTTGACGCACACCGACAATTCCCATGAAATCTCTGATAAGATTTGGCTGACTCATCGATTCTGTTCATATCCTTCGTCATATTTGCCTTCCATCCCCCGGCGATCTTCTCCGCAATCCTCTGTCGACATATGCGCAAATTCTTACTATGGATCCATGCCGTTCTTCGTCCATAAGAACGTTGCCGCAGAAGACCATCTTCCCCTTCTCCTTCCCCGGTTAGCTTATGGATCATGTCAATCTCGATTGCCGAGACGACTCTTGCAGCCTTCTCCCCGTCGTGGCTGATGTCGATCTCGAGGGCCGTAAGTACTGCATACATGAAGTGACCGGCTGCAAAGCGATTCAGTTCCCCGGGGCATCGTCGCCTTCTTACGCCACGGCGGACAAATTGGTGACGACGAAGAACGAGTACCCCGTCGACCCGTTCCTCCCCGACGTCAACGACAGCAACAGCGTCTACGGCGCCGATGAGTTCCGCATGTTCTGCTTCAAGGTGCTGCCGTGCTCCCGGGCGTATTGCCACGACTGGACTGCGTGCCCCTTCGTCCACCCGGGCGAGAGCGCGAGGAGGCGCGACCCGAGGAAGTACGCCTACAGCTGCTTCCCTTGCCTCCCCTTCCGGAGAGGCGAGTGCCCCAAGGGCGACATGTGCGAGTACGCGCACGGCGTTTTCGAGCGGTGGCTCCACCCCATGCAGTACCGCACCAGGATGTGCAAGGATGGGACGCACTGCGCTCGGCACGTGTGCTTCTTTGCGCACACGTCGGAGGAGCTCCGCGCCTCGCTCGAGTGCTCGCCTTTTCTGCAGCTCCCTTGTGTAAATATAGCGTGGCCGGAACTGCATCTTCTTGCTCTCAGCGATCTCCATCGTATCAGAAATCGATCGTCTCTCAATGTCGATGACCTCGCCATGCTTCCTGATTGCAGACTTCAGCAGATCATCGATTTGAGCTTGTTGCTTGTCCAAGAGTACCTCGCAACTTCCTTAGCTGGAAGGAATTGCAGCAGTAGCCTCTTCTCTGCTGAGATATCTTCGTCACCGAGGTTCCCATCATCTCCTCAGCTTGCATTGTCTCCGCAGCAGCATCAGAGTCTGCTGTTCTCTCCCAAAGCTATGAATCATGGGAATTCCCCACCTTGCATCATTGAATCGAGTTCCTGTCCCTGCTATCCAATCGCTGATGCACTGACGCCACAGGAGAGACTGCAGCGACGTCTACCGGCCCTGAGCGCTGTTGATGATGGATCGACTTCCATTACCGGATCATCTGACTCCTCTTGGACCAACGAGTGGATTGCACTCTCGAAGGAGATAGAGCAGGAGGTGAAGGGTGAGGAGTTGGGACCGCATAAGCAGTCGACATCGTTTGAACTGGGATGCCGCAGTGAGGTGGAGGCTGATGTCTCCTGGGTGTCGTCGCTGGTTGGCCCGCTGGAGATGAAGGTGAAGCAAGTGATGAGTACATCAGTCACCATGGATGTTTGATATGGTTGCTCTACAAACTTCGATGTAGAGAGGATTGCGGCTTGGCATGAGAATTTTTTGGTTCTTTTAGCGAAGGCTAATTTCAAATATTTTGGTTTAATTTGGCTAATGTGATTGTTGGTTATTTAATCAATTATCTTATCATCGGAAATAAATTTAATTTATATTTTATTTATTTTAAAAATTTTTTTTTTTCATAATCGTACTTGATATGCTCATATACTTGTTAGTATTAGGATTGGTTGTCAATCCATGATCACAAAGTCGAGCCGATTTAGCTTCCTCATTATTATCGTATTTTAAGATATTTAAATTTGATCCACTCTATCATGTCTTAAAAACTAAATACTCAAGGTAGGTATTATTTGTCAGGAGTGTCACTAGAGTCCTATTTATGGAGTCGCACAAAAATACATCTAGAACAAAGACTATTTTAAAGAATATTATCCCTTTAGCCTTGGACTGATACGGTGAGTTTGATTGAACTTTATATATTGAATCTTGATCAATTGCGACTTACATGATCAATCATATCCGTAACCAATTTGGACTAAGACATATTGGCAAAAGAAAATTAGTTAGTAATGCATGAACATTAATTATTATATTTTTGTTATTTAAGATCTTATATTTTTTTTCTACGATTGTTACTTGTAATACACTAATTGCTCTTGATTCGTATACTTGTTTATGCTAGGATTAGTTGTCAATCTGGCTTACTCATGATTGTTGCATTTCAAGAACTAGATATTCATACTTGATTTACTTTTTCACGCTTGTCATGTTTTGAAAACTAAATATTCATGGAGATGAACATTTTTTATGTCACGAGTGTCACTAACATCAAAGGCATACTTCGCTTCGATGCTCAAGTTATTTTGAGATCTTTTATGAGAGTCAAAAATAAAGTTTTAGATCCCGAACTATACTTAAGAAACTCTTATTTATAGAGTTGCATAGGAAATACTTTTGAAATAAAAAAATATTTTTAAAAAATCTCTTATAAATCAACTATATTCACATTGATGTGATGAGTCCGATCGATTGAATTATAGCTATTGAATCTCTATTGACTAAGATTTAATAAGATCAAATTTTGACAAAGATTTATTCTCAAAAGATCTAAACCCTTATCATATCTGTCCACAAAGATCATATTGATGGGAAATAGTTTTGAAATAAAAAAAAAATATTTCAAAAAAGATCTCTCCTTATTCATATCATGTGATGAGTCCGATTTATTGAATTTTAGGTATTGAATCTCTATCGATTAAGACTTGATAACATCAAATTTTGATAAAGATATGTTCTCAAAGGATCTAGACCCTCGTAATCTAGAAAATTAGTCAGTGAACATATTGACAAACTACAATCAATGCTAGATTGATGCATAATTTGATATTATACAAGCAACTAAGATACTTTATTAGGTAATTAGAAATCAATATATTATGTCATTTGTCGATATCAAATTACACATTTTGCAGTAACGAAATCTACCCATCACAAAGATTTCCTAAAAATAGAATTACTGGGGACCCTTTCCATAAGACAAATATCCAAAATTCATATTATTTCGTACTAAAAATGCATGAAAATACATAAAATTTTGTCCCATTTATTTCGGGAGGCTCTTTATCATAGGCATGTTCAACGGGTAAAATTTGACCCAAAAACACTCATTTTGATTCAACTATAATATTTGTTTTTGGAAATAATAACATCACTCTCTCAACCTTAAACTTTGGTCATCCAAATTTTACCAATAGAACCTTCTCCTCAAAAAGCTCCTCTCATAGGTGGACTTGTGAAGCCAGACCGTAAATGATCGTTCCGGTCTGGCGCGGTTTGATCCAGTCCGGACCGGGCCATGCTTGCAGCCATTTCTCCCTCATCGAACTTCTTCCACTCAACAATCGAAGAGGAAGCTGAAGCGGACACAAAGCCCCTCGTCTTCTTTTCCCGGGCTCTCGATCTCGATCAGCCGAACCACCACGAAGCGGCGGTGATGGCGGCGATCCCCGATTTTCTCTTTGGCCTGCGCAACAGCTTCTACTTGGGCGCTTACCAAGCGGCCATCAACAACAGCGACATCCCCAACCTCCCCGCCGACGACGCCCTCGAGCGCGATGTGCTCGTCCACCGATCCTACATCGCGCTTGGATCCTACCAGGTTCCCCTCTCCTCCTTCGGATCTCTTCTTATTGACCAAGGATCTCAATCTCTGATCGGTTTGTCGGTTTCCTTGTAGTTAGTCATCAATGAGATTGATTCGTCGGCTCCTACTGCTCTCCAGGCCGTCAAATTGCTCGCCCTTTACCTCTCTGAAAACAAGGTTCGGTCTTTTATTTCCACCCCTCTGTTTTTGCTTATCGGATTTCGGATTGATTTAGGTTTGGTTTCAGACATCTTGATCTTGTTTCTTCGGATCTGGGATGTGGAAATGATGGTGCAATTGTTTAGATCTTATTGAAATCCTTCTAAATCTTCCTTGGGTTTCTTTATGATTAGTGCTTTCAAAAAGTAATTTTAATTGATAGGAAAATCTTTTTCATCTGTCCTTAGCGTTGTTAGATATGCACAATATTTTTCCGGGAAGGTACTCATGACAAATGATACTCTGTCCTTTCACCTTACTGAATGCACAAAATTATTCAACATGTTAAAATCAAATTATTGAACATGACAACCACATGATCAGATATTAGTGGATTAAATAGAATTTTGTTTAAGATTCTCATTGCTATTATTAACATGTGGAAATTTATAGCTGAAATGGCTAGGTTTTATTGCTACAGCTAGTCTCTTTCTTCTTTTGTGCATTAAACAATGCTCAAGAGGCAGCAGTGCCAGGAGATTTGTGGAATTTGAGGACATTGTTTATTAAGCTATTTAAAGTCATATTAAGATAGTTCGACTTGGGAAAAAATTGAAATCTTACAAATTTATGTTAACTGTTTTTTTCTTTTTGGACTATATGGTGAAACTAAATGCAATGGTATAGCCCATGATTGTGGTGTCAAATAATCAATTTGTTTATTTATGTTTGTTTTGATTTCCTTCATTTGAAGACTTTTGTCACACACCTATTTGTTGATAACTTGATGTTCACCAATCTTTTATGTGGAATTTTAGTGATGTCTGGGATTATGTTCCTTTAAGCCTCCTATCATCCTGCTGTAAGGTGTCGGCCACTATGATGTTTTTACATGTAATGAGAGGAGAATTTTCTCTTTACTCATCCATAGGTTCTTGATGAAAGCAACTGAAATTCTTAACTATCACTACTACCTTCCAATTTTCATAGTACTTTGGTTTGAATCTTTCCTTAACTCATCTTGTTTTGAATCAGCAATAGCAAAATGGTTAGTTAAGTTGGACCCATTTCTTTTTCTTTTTGGTATTCAATCAATTTCAGTGGAGTTAGGTTGTGCCTTTGGGGTTCAAGGATTTGTCAAAATATGCCAAACTCTCGTATATCTCATACCGATAGTTTTACCAGTCATGGGCTCTCATATGATCCTCTCTTATGACTTTTTTGGTGACCAAGGAAGCTGCTATTTCAAGTCTCCAAGAATGGTTAAGTGATGCTGCAATAAGCAACAATCCCATTCTTCGACTAATTGCCGGGACCATATACATGTATGAACAAGAGTACAACGAGGCACTAAAGCATACCAACTCTGGGGGAACTATGGAACTGTAAGTACTGGTTTTCTTACTCATCAGAGATAGAGATGTTGTTCTGTTGTATATTTGATTCGTCAAATCAAATTTTGCAACTACTGTTTATTTTTTAAAATTTAAAATTATTTTATTGTTTCATACTCCAAGTAGAATAAGTTTTTGTTGTAAGTTATTCAAAACTAACTTTAACATCATCTACTTAATAAATTTTAAGGTGCTAAGAAGTAAAATTAGCAATGCAACAAGTCAAATTCTTCATTGTTGTTAATGCTGTGAATAGCTTATTGATCACCACTGAATTCAATTGCTTTTTTCAGGCATGCTTTGAATGTTCAGATATTCATTAAGATGCACAGGTCAGACTATGCTGAGAAACAACTCAAGATCATGCAACAAATCGATGAGGACCATACACTTACACAACTTGCAAATGCATGGTTGGATCTGGCAATGGTAATCCTGATTTTTAACTGCATGATTGAAGTAATACATAATTATTGTCTTATTTGTTTGAAATTTTTGTGACTTAGGGTGGTTCCAAGGTCCAGGAAGCATATCTTATTTTTCAGGACTTCTCTGAGAAGTATCAGATGACCGGAACAATTCTGAATGGCAAGGCTGTCTGTTGTATGCACATGAATCGCTTTGATGAGGCTGAGTCCTTATTGCTTGAAGCACTGAACAAGGTGAGCTTCTAAAATTATCTTGTTTCGGATAATCCAGTACAGTTTTCCCTAAAATTAGATAAAGAGCATAACATGATATTTCTTTACATCTGCGATAAAAAATAATAAAATCTTCTGGCTTCAGGATGCAAAGGATGCAGAAACTCTGGCCAACCTTGCTGTGTGCAGTCTTCACCTAGGCAAACCTTCATCACGATATCTCAAGTAAGTAACTGGTGATCTTTTTTGGATTAAGGAATCCTAGATGACATCCCAAAGGCTAGATGACATCTCAAATGGACACAATGTTTGCCTGGTTGTTTAATTAAGCGTAGCATATATGATATTACTTTCTATTGATCACTCTTTTTACTATGCCAAACAAATATTATTTTTTGTCATGAAATGACATATAGAGTCACAACATGATTGCTCTAAATTCTACCACAAGCTTTAATGCTCAAATTTAGTTGAAAACTCTGAAACTGAAGTACTTTTAATGTTGATTGTACACTATATTGTTGTAAGATTCTCTTGCCCATAACTAGCATACCATATAGTCCTTGCTATTTAACTATTGTATATTAATAATGCTCGCATAACATGTTTGTACGAAGCCATAGTATTGGCTTTGTTTATGGATTATTACAGTGTGTCATGTGCCTGCCACAGGCTTGGCATTGGTCGCAACAACCAGCACATGCCATGCCAGCTTGATTCTTCCCTAATTTGTGGTACAGCTGATCGGTCCAAGGTTTACTACGATGATCATTCTAGGATGAGTCAGCTTTTTTCCTTGATGCTTCTGATTTGCTGGATCCTTTGCAGCAGAAGTGTGATAAGACCCCTTAGGGTTTTATCGTGGAAAAGGCGAAAGAAGCGGAGGAGAAGCAGAAGAAGTGGGGGAAAAGGGGATAAATGATCGCTACGAGAGGATCGGCCTCCTTGATCGCTTCGAGGGGATCGATCTTCTTTGATCGCTTCGAGGGGATCAACCTCCTTAGTTTAGCCAAAAGACTAAATGATTCTTCCTTTCTCATTCATGATTGTTTGAAAGAAACAGTTACATCCCAATTTATAGAGTCCCACATAGAGTCCCCCAAGACTTGGACTCTTATTAACCAACTCCGTAACCGACTCCTAACCGAATCAGTAACCGACTCCCTACTAGACAATTCCATAACATTATCCAAAACTTAAAAAATAAAAGGTTCATAATAGTTCCGCTCTCGTCAAATCAACCTGTCCTCAAGGTTGAGCGGCATCAAATTCGACACAAGGTATCTGCGGCGCGTCACAACTCGCTGATCAAGTAAGTACGACCTCCACTTTTTTATGGTGTGAGCAACAGGTCGGACATTAGTTGGTGCTTTCCCGGGTATTATTGGAATTCGATTATCATGATGTCGAAGAGGTGCGAGTCTTTGTGGTTCTGCAAATACATCTGCAAACTCTTTAAGTAATGATTCAATACTTTCGGTTAGAATATGCCCTGTTATTTCTTGATCTATGCACTGTAATAGTACCAACGAAAACGCCGAGGATCGGGTGGCGATTTTTCTATCCATAAAATTGTTGGTGCTACCCGTGTCAATCAAGACAGTGACAGGTTGATGTTTCAAAGTTCCTGCAACTTGCATTGTTTGTGGGTTAGAGTAGCCGGCCAATGCATGCACTGTGTATGTATTAGGGTCAATATCTTCATCAGTTTCTATACTTCCCTGGTCAGAATCTAACTCTTCTGCTTCGAATTCCTCCTCGATTGGCTTAATCCTTAGGAGTTTTCCTTGTCTGCAACGATGCTCCTTACTCTATCTTTCATCACAATGCGAACACAATCCTTTTGCTGATCTTTCCTTGAGCTCTTCTCGAGTGTTAAGGTTGTGGCTGGGAATAGAGAGGGCTGGTGGCACGCTAATCATTTGTTTATTGTCACTTCTATTTTGACGATATTTCATATTGATTTTTTCCTCCTGTATGCGTGCAAATGAAATTGCAGCTATCATAGTGCGAGGTTGTCGGGCCTTAACTTCACATCTGATGTCCAGATTAAGCCCTTCAATAAAGGTACCCACAAGTTGTCGTTCAGACCAATTTGTGGCTTGATTTGACAATCGTTGGAATCTGTCTTGATATTCTAATACTGTAGAAGTCTGACGAATTTTAACGAGCTGTCCATCTTGTTGAAACTTACTAAAATTCTCCAGCAGGCTTCTTTTGAATTTGTTAAAGGTCTCCTGCAGTCGATTTTTAATTCTGATTTTAAATGCTTCAATTTGGGCCTTAACTGAGTTGTCGGTAGCCATTCCCTATTTCTGTCGCTGCGTGCGGTATTACTGCAGGTGCCGAGGGTTAAATGGTGGCAACGTCGATGTTGGAAGGCAACGTTCATGGGAAAAAGGCAGTAGCGTCGTGGGGAGAAGGCAGCAGCGTTGTGGGGCTAAAGCAACGATGTCGTGGGCGAAAGCAGCAGCGTTCTGCGGTAGATGATGCAAAGCAGGGGCGGTTGGAAGGCAGCACTGGGGTGCAGCTGCGACAATTGCAGCGGACATCGATTGCAGCTGCGACGGTTGTTGCGAACGTCAATTGCGGCTGCGACAAGATGCAAAGTTGCAGTGAAAACGTCGAGAATCGCTGCTCTGATACCAAATGATAAGACCCCTTAGGGTTTTATCGTGGAAAATGCGAAAGAAGCGGAGAAGTGGAAGAAGTGGGGGAAAAGGGGATAAATGATCGATTCGAGGGGATCGGCCTCCTTGATCGCTTCGAGGGGATCGGCCTCCTTTGATCGCTTCAAGATGATCGACCTCCTTAGTTTAGCCAAAAGACTAAATGATTATTCATTCCTTTCTCATTCATGATTGTTTGAAAGAAACAGTTACATCCCTATTTATAGAGTCTCACATAGCGTCCTCCAAGACTTGGACTCTTATTAATCGACTCCATAACCGACTCCTAACCGAATCAGTAACCGACTCCCTACTAGACAATTCCATAACATTATCCAAAACTTAAAAAATAAAAGGTTTATAACAAAGTGTAAAAGCTCGTTTGCCTAAATTATTAGGATATTATTGATTGTGGGATTTTTGGATCCTAAAGAAGCGAAAATAAAAAGTAGATCATGCTGAAAATTAGAATAAAAACTATCTACTTTGTTTTTAAGTGGCCAAAATAGTTGTCTTTTTAACATGTTAAAGGTATGACTTTGTAACATCTTGTTTGCATAATGGAGTTTGTACTGATGAGTATAGAATATCATAGATCATGCTGAAAGTTAGAACAAAAAGCATCTGTGTTTGTTTTAAGTGGCCAACGTAGTTGTCTTTTTAACCTGTTAAAGGTATAAAAATGACTTTGTAACATTAAGTTCACATAATAGAGTTTGTAGTTTGTACTGATGAGTACAAATTCTAACTTATTGGCCTTGCTTGTAAAATAGCCCATGTCCAACCAAAAATGGCTTTGAAGCATTGAAACAACAAATATTTTCAATGTTTAGAGAGAAGTAGGCTATCAAATAATTATTGATAGGTCAATGTTTTCTCAAGAATTTGAACTTCTCATTTGAAGCATTTGACCACATGAATAATTTTAGCAATGGGAGCATCACTTCTTTAACTTATCCAGTGCCATACTAAGTTTGGTCCTTGTTCCTGGAAATGTTCAACTAAGGTATCAAAGTAGTTATTGGCTCTGAAACTAGTATCATATAGAGCATTCAAGCAAAATTAAAGTAAGGTTAAAATGAAGTGTGGAGTTCTTGAGAGAGGCATAGTCCGGAATTTTTACCAGTCTAAATTCATCTAGTTATACCAACAGTTGCAGTAACTCTTGTTTTGGTACTTTTATTAGTTTTCCCTATGAATATTTCTGTTAAGAATGATAAAACCAAAACAGACATCGTTTAATTTGATCACTTTGAAATAGCTCCTGATTAGCATTGCTCAGGCTGTTCTCTGCCATTTCGTCTTTTTTGTCCATTGATGGCATTGAAGCACTTGGGCGGCTGTCATGGTGCTCAAAAAAAAAAAAAAATCAGATGGTCAAGCACACTTTGACAGAAATAGCTAAAATCTACCATTCTCAAATGGAATCTCATTATGTCTTCTTCTTACGAGCAAATTGTGCCATATTTTTTTATATCTGGAAATCATCCATGTTATAATTGCTGCTTATTTTCTCATACTTTGTTTCTGCAGTCAGCTGAAGTTGTCACATCCCGACCATGTGCTTGTCAGACGTCTAGCATCTGCTGAAGACAACTTTGATAGAGCTGTTCAATCCATTGCATGAGGTCTTAGGTTATGATTTACAAGGGAGTGGCATAGTAGTCTTCTGCTTAATTTTCCTTGAATTTTGACCATCTTGTTTTGTGATTGTACGACTAGTTGAATCTCATCAATAAGCAACTTAGTGGGATTCACTAGCGATGTCCACTGATATTTTCTGTCAGGCAGGCTGAACCACGTACTGAGTTCAGATGTGCACTGTCATGCCTTGTTAGTCGCATCATCTATAAAAAGTTGCATCATTTCTGAAAAAAAGATTAGCTGTTGTATCAGTGAACACAATTTCTATAATTTTCTCCAATGCTGCAACCGTGTCGGTGGTGGATGTTATTTTCTTGGCAATAACTCCTGTCCAATCATAATTAACCTTTTAATAATAATTCCTTCAGGGCCTTGCCGGTCAGTCTTCTAATCTCTTTCAGGAGTTTCTAAGGAAAGCTTTTCTTCAATATGTGTCTGTTACTAGAAAATTGTGATGTAGATTATTGGAGTTCAAGCGTTAAAATGCTGATGTAGATTAGTGGACGTGGAGAAAGGGAAGTCTCAAACTCGAGAGAACATAGTACACCTCGGTAAACGAACCAAGTCAAACGCAATCTCATTAACGCATTGTTATTATATCTTATTCTTGAAGTTATTACTAAATTGATCATTAAGATCAATTTATTAGTTTCATGGTTTATTGACATTTAGATCAGGATAAATCAGACAGTATGTTTCGCATGACATTACTAGATTAGACGAGATTGATTAAATCGATTTATTCGATAATTATTATTTTTCAGTGGATTGATAATTAAGCTCAGGAGAGAAAATGAGAAGGCCTATTTTCAAGGAATCCTTCATAATTTTCTTATAAATTGGATCTATAAAATTTATATTTTAAAATCATGTTTCTTGTTCTATAGCCATTGCTTTAGAACGACATATACTAGTAATATTATTATAGTTCGATTAAATCTCATAAATCAACCCGCGAAGAAAAACTAAGGAAATATAAAATTACGATCGCAGTAATTTCTAACCCAACATATGTCAACTATCACGTAGTCTAATTAAAACTCTTCTCCTCTCAACCCCTTATATTGTGATACAGCACTTCATCTTGCCACATGCAGACCCTCCGCTGCTTCGTGCGCAGAGAAAGCATGGCGTTGAGAGGCAAGAGCGCCCTGATCGCCATCTTGCTTGCTACCTTGACGGTGTCGATGTCCATGGGAGCCGTCTCGGCCGCCAAGGAAGCACTGGATGCTGTGTCCACGCACTACGTGTTGCGGACCCCAGAGAGGAGGACGGGGCAGGAACGCTCCTTCTTGCCTGGTGAGGGGCCGCTGCCGCTTTAAGACGATTGAGTGCCCCGTCGAGTGCTCTTCCCAAGAAGAACAAGATCGTCAAGGGCTGCTTCGCCGACTGCAGTAGCCGCTGCGAGGCCACCTGCAAGCGTAAGATTATGGTCAACCCTTGCTTCTCATTGTTCCATGTGATTAACTGCATGGATTGATCATGGTGTGTGTCGTCTTCTCTTGTATGTTGCAGATAGGTTGCCCAACTGCAGTGGCTATGGGTTGGTGTGATCCGATCCTCGGTTCGTGGGGGGAGACGGCCAGATGTTCTACTTTCATGGAGCCAAGGGAGAGGACTTTGCTTTGGTGTCCGGCGACCAATTCCAGATAAACGTGCACTTCATCGGCACGCGGCCGGAGGGGAGGACCCGCGACTTTACCTGGGTGCAAGCCCTCGCCGTCATGTTCGAGTCCCACACCCAGGTCATCGGCACGCTGGGACGGAAAGGAGATGACCGTCCCCACCGATGGCGAGGCGGAGTGGCGGCGGGGGGGGGGGGGGTGGGAAGGGGTGGTCGGGAGGTGGTGGTGGAGAGGACCAGGGAGACGAACAGCGTGAGGGTGACGATGGGGTGGCTGGTGGAGATGGACGTGAAGGTGGTGCCGATAACAGAGGGGGAGGACCTGGCGCACGGGTACCGGCTGCCGCCGGGCGACGCCTTCGCGCACATGGAGACGCAGTTCAGGTTCGGTACCCTGACGGAGCGGGTGGAGGGCATACTAGGGCAGACCTACCGGCCGGACTACGTGAGCCCAGTGAAGAAGGGGGTTCCGATGCCGACGATGGGGGGAGATGACAGGTACCGTGTGGCCTTCTTCCTCTCCCACCAGATGCACCTACTGCAGGTTCCACCATGGCGCCCACCGTGTCGTCGACGAGTCCGACGCCGTCGATGTCCCTCAGTACTAAATAGCCGGGCATGAAGGCAATCGGCATTTTAGTAAAAAGAACTGTATGTTGTGTCTGATTTTTGATGTAAGAAACTTTTTCTCCTCCAAATATATAATATTTGTTTGATGGTGATATATTTTTGCTTATATTTTTCCCCCAAGAAAAAGGAGAAGATTCTATTACTGCATCAAGCGATTACACATCCTGACATGAGAAAAGATTTAGTTGAGGAGGATTGGGCCAATCCTCCTTCCAAAAGCTAATCTACCTCATTAATCTACGCAAAATTTGCTAATCACCCTCTGCTTTCTACGTACAGATCAGGGAACAGGGTAAGACCTGCGGTTGCACATGCACTTATACGCCATGGGACATGTCTCTGCCTCTTCCAGCGACGCGCACACGAAGCTCACCATCACCAGGCGACAGGGCTTGCATGACCCGCACGCATGGGAGCAATCCGGAAGACTGGATCCGGCCACCTGCAGCGTCTCTAGCTTCCCCTGTGCCCTCCCTGCTGCTGTTAACCTCGTCGGTGATCTCGCCGGGGTTCCACTCGTCAGGGTAGAGGAGGAGGACACACCTGAAGGAGGCTGGCCGATGCTTCTTGCAGTGGCATCCACAGGAGCGAGGAGGACGACGATGGCGAGGAGGAGGAGGAGGAGGAAAGAAGAAGGTCCCATGTCCTCCTTGTTGAAGGCAGGCGTATGGCTTGGCGGATTTATAGAGGAGGTTGGGGAGGGAGGGAATTAAGTGCCGGGCATCGAAACCTGTGAGCGAGGACTGGCGGAAGTGGAGTAACGAGGATCAGGGAGGAGAACGGGGCCGTGGACGAGGTCACATGAGAAGGGAGAGGGTTCACAGGGTTCGCGGCGGGCGACGTCAGTTCTCGGAGCAAACGAGGGGAATTCGCGCGCCGCTTCACGGAAATGCCCGCCGGAGTCTTCGATCACATTAAATTGGTATCAATGACGTGCGCTTTCGACACGCTGCCAACACTCGCCATTCATCTCGGTGGGTCCCTTAGCTCGTTTCCCATTGTGTTATCCAGTTAGTTTATATATATATATATATATATGTATACATATATATATATTTATACATACATATATATATATACATACATATATATATATATATACATATAAAGTTGTTGCTTTACGCGGAGACCATAAATACGGGTTTCAGTTTCACGGATATAAGAAATAGGACCACAAATAGGGGTTGGAGCTCACACTGCTGAAGATCTTTCAACAGTTGATTCTTATCCTACTGCTCGAACAGGAACAGGCAATTATTAAGATTTTGAGCCTTCCTTATCTATACCCGGGCTCGCTAAGGGGAGCTGAATAAGTAAGATATTCTGTTCTGAGCCTTTACCTTGCTTCAACTTAATCTTTCTCGTCGTTACAATGTGTTTCTATGCACTTGGATTCTTTTCTTACTTGAAATTAGTTGTTGCTGGGTTTTGTTACTCACCTCTCTATGTCTATGACAAGAACACCTTGAAGTCGTTGCTTTGCTTTGTTACTTACCTCCATATACAATTACGTACCTCCATATACAATGACGTGACACTGAATCCCTTTTTTTTTAATCTTACCTAACATTGGTTAACTCAGGGCAGAACCTCTCTCCACAACAACACAGTCAACCGTACTCTCCGTGCTTGCTACAGGCAATTCAACCGCAACACTTTAACCCCTCTCCCACTTAGTAAAACCAATCACCTAGACTTGACTCGCACCCCGCATTAACTTAAGAATCATGTCCGTCCTGTTTGAAAGCGCGTGGCCTTCTATCTACAATGACTGCTTCAACGCCACAATACTAGATTATTCCTCGAAACTATGCCCTCTTCGGACAGTCTTCCCATATGCGCTCATCAATAATAAATTCAGTATTTGTTGCCAGATTGACCAACCACCATAGAAGGGGGCTGTAAACCACGATGACTCTATTCTTTCTTTCTACTGTTTAATCTAAAGTGACTGTTCTTTTGAAGAGCTATCATAGCATCTAATCTCTAAGGATTACCCCTTTCTTTATAATAAGATTCAACAAGGGATGACACTGGGGAAGAAACGAGAATAGTACTGGCACCCGACCTCTAATAAGTGTATACAACTGAAGCACCAGATCCGAACAGGTAAACAGGTGAACACAGGACTAAGACCAACCTAGCACTCGCACTCCTTCCTTGAAGAATTGAGTTGAAGTTACCAAGTAATACTAAGCACGAGTCGACGCACCAACACCAATAAGTTTCGAGTCAGAATTAAGTTATAGTTGCCAGAGGTGGATTAGAGTCCTGTTAAAGTTCAGCGTATAGAGAAGCTCTGTCTTATTCATATCTTCCATCGCTAGTAGTTATCGGAGTTGGAGTAGTATCTTAGAGAATCTCTTTGAGGGCGAGTAACGTCTAGGTTCCTTCTTCCCTTTCCACTCTACCGACCTCGTAGTTGCTAAGGTGAACTTGGTGGTGTTCAAGCCTAATACTCGTCTGATTCTATAGGAATATGCCCCTTGCTTTCAAACTTGCTTTAAGATACTCGAATGTTATGGCAATAAAGCCTTTACTAGATTATTTCCCTGAACAAGTATCCCTTCCTCGCATCGAACCTCTATCTTAGACGTAAAGCGAGTAGTTGCTTGTCCCGCGCTGCTTGGCTGTTTGCTCTTAACAAACCCTGTATAAGAAGAAATCCAAAAAGTATGAATGAGACTCCTTATTTGATTCGCTAACCTAGGTCTAGTGCTCTTAGTAAGCTGCAAGGGAAGGAAGTGAGTCTTCAAGTTCCGTTCTCAAGTCAGCAGAAGCTAGATAAGGATCCGGGGTCAGGGCAGAATAAGACAAGCAGACACACAAGAAATATGATACCTGATGCGCTAGCAATTATGTGTTATGGCCTTATTCCTTGCCTACCTCTTGAAAGAAGTATTAGTAGCCATTAGATCACTATCAGCAACAGCAGAAACAACAGGTAGAAACACTGTCAATCGCTCGGTCCTCCGCAAGTATAGATTTCGTATCGCTGTGTCGAATCCTTTATAGCTCTCATCTCAGGGCTATCCTTCTAGACTAAAAAGAACTATAAGCGCATTTCCTGAGACTTAATAGAGCATTTCTCAGAAAACATAATAAGTTGTGAAATAGTGCATTTTTCAACAAAGATTAAGATATTCGAAATTCTCTATTTGAATGAAAACAGGTGGACTTGTTTCTTGCTATGAAGGAAGATCTGATTGCATTGCAGCTAGCTTACTTGAGGAGCAGAAGCAGTCGGCGAAGAAACCCATATTTGATACTTATGCTTGGTGTTGCTCGAAACCTACCTTTTCTGCCACTTGTGCTTGTACCTTAATGCTTTTATCTTGCTCCTATCCCTGGCTAGTTGAGTCTAGGTAAACTCCTTTCTTGAATTGTGGCTTCTTTCCCCTATAGACTAGATGCTTACTTGAAAACTAGAACTACTGTCTTATTCCCTGTAGTATGAGTGTGAGTCTGCCTCTCCTCTCTCTCATCTGATACTTATTGAATTCCGTATTCTCCTATAAGGACATAGGTTCTTGCCTTGAATGCGCCTAGCTTCAGTATTCCACTGTGCTTACTACTTTAATTCTTTATTTGAATCATTGGGCTTACAACTCGTTCCTTGAGCTTTTTGTCTTACTTTCCTTATTCCTTTGCTTGAGTTATTTTCTTTATTCTGATAATGATACTTATAATGTTATTGGGCTTATGCAGTTGTTTTCGGGCTTATTGTCATTGGGCTTATGCATGCAGTTGTTTTCTATTTTTGAATTCTTATTTATCATTTCAAACCTCTACTTCCCTTGACACACGCAATATAGTAGGGGTGGTTGAGTTCTCTTTCCTTATTGTAGTTGATTGTACGTTGCTTGTGACCATCGGATCCCCGTCAATACCAATGAGAATTAAAACACCTATAAGAATAGCCCTCATTAGTTAGACAGGAAACGGAACTCCTAACCCCCCACCCATAAAGACTTAACTCGATAAAGGCATCGAACTAACACACTAGAAATAAGGACTTGAACACATTGGTAGCAATTAACTTTACTCAAAATACTAACAAGAGGGATAGGACTAAACTAAACTAGGAATAGAAACCCTTACTAACCACGGGAAAATAGCTCTCCAATGAAAAGAGAAAAACTATTATACTTTTTCGATCCTAATACTAGACTATCAAATATTATATAAAATAATCTTTCAACACAAGAATGCTAGGCAGTAGGGGACACGCAACATACATATAGGCATTGAAGATGATAGTTGAAAGTTTGAGACTACAACTAAAGAATCAAAGTAAGCAGGGGCGAATCACCCCACACATGACAAAGACTCGAAGCAAGGAGCCTAAGACTAAAACCCCACATGAAAAGTGCTATTCCTATGGGAGTGCGCTACCATTCTTATATTAGGGATTTTCATTCTTTTACTGATGAGTTAAATTATGACTTAATGGTCTCATTCTAATACTATTGGCGATGATTCCCACTTTTAGGGTTGTTTCCTAGTTTCGCTTTCGGGTTTGGCTCAGTAGGGCCCTGTTCAATTCTAAGTTATGAGTCGGAGCTAAGTGAAATTCACCTACGAGGCTACTAATGAGTTGAACTCTCCAGTTGCCAACTTCCCGACCCCGCTGGTCATTCTTAACTACTTGGGTTCTGTTCTTAACCTCAGAAGCAGAACTCATTATAACTCGAGTACACAGGACTTGGGTGGCTCCTCTGTCTTCTACCTGCTTCTCTCACTCTATGTATCCCTCTTATCAAACTACAACTCCCTACTCCCTCATCTAAGAATACCGCTCCTGTGTTTAAGTCTAGCTTTCAAACCTAAGCTTCTGCTTTAAATGCCATTGTGATAGTTTTGAACTTCAACTCCCAACTCTCGGTCTCAGACTTACTCCTTTCTTTAGGGCTGCCACTCTTGCCTCTTATTCTTCTACTTATATGGTTAGGTTCAATCTAATGCTTACTGCTCTGCAACTCCTTGCTTTAGTGCTGGTGGTTCCAGTTAATCTAGTAGTTAAACTTAGAGTTTGGCTCTTCCGCTCCTTCATACGGGAACAAACAAATAATAATAAATAAGATAAGTATCAGAAACTGAGCCGAGATTCAACACTCGATGAAACATGAACGGAACTTAACCGTGCTAAAGAAGGAAGCCCTGCTGCCCGCCCTCACTCGACCTCTCCTCTCACAGTCTCTGATCCGGATCTAGTACCGAACCGAACAAAACTTGATACTGGCTGGTGTATACCCAGGCTCTCTCGTGGGCAACTTTGACTTAATCAGATGGCCCGAACATGACCTCGCTTGAAGGGAACTTTCGCCAGCACCCTACTTTTGAACTGCAATACTTGATTTAGAGTTGTCGGCTTAAACACCGCCAAGTAACTACTAGACAATACACTCAAATACAACTACAATAATAAACAACATATAGTATATTTATTTCAGTTAACAGCCGACCGCTCTACCACTGAGCTACTGAGGAACAACGGAAGATTCGACCTCATAGAGTTCAACCCCCGTTCTCAACCCATGAACAATATGAGTCCGAAGCTTCCTTCGTAACTCCCGGAACTTCTTCGTAGTGGCTCCGTTCCATGCCTCATTTCATAGGGAACCTCAAAGTGGCTCTATTTCATTATATTCCATCTATATCCCAATTCCATTCATTTAATATCCCTTTGGTGTCATTGACATAAGAGATGTCATTTATAGTCTATCCGTTTCTATATATGGAAAGTTAAGAAATCATCATATAATAATCAATAAATTGCAATAGAAAAGAAAAAAGGGGGTTTGTGATGATTTTTAAATCTTTTCTACTGGGTAATCTACTATACTTATGCATGAAGATAATAAATTCGGTCGTTTTGGTCGGACTCTATTATGGATTTCTGACCACATTCTCCATAGGGCCCTCTTATCTCTTCCTTCTTCGAGCTCGGGTTATGGAAGAAGGAACCGAGAAGGAGGTATCAGCAACAACTGGTTTTATTACGGGACAGCTCATGATGTTCATATCGATCTATTATGCGCCTCTGCATCTAGCATTGGGTAGACCTCATACAATAACTGTCCTAGTTCTACCCTATCTTTTGTTTCATTTCTTCTGGAACAATCACAAAAACTTTTTTGATTATGGGTCTACTACCAGAAATTCAATGCGTAATCTCAGCATTCAATGTGTATTCCTGAATAATCTCATTTTTCAATTATTCAACCATTTCATTTTACCAAGTTCAACGTTAGCCAGATTAGTCAACATTTATATGTTTCGATGCAACAACAAGATGTTATTTGTAACAAGTAGTTTTATTGGTTGGTTAATTGGTCACATTTTCTTCATGAAATGGGTTGGATTGGTATTATTCTGGATACGGCAAAATCATTCTATTCGATCTAAATCTAATAGGTACCTTGTGTCAGAATTGAGAAATTCTATGGCTCGAATTTTTAGTATTCTCTTATTTATCACCTGTGTCTACTATTTAGGCAGAATGCCGTCGCCTATTGTCACTAAGAAACTGAAAGAAACCTCAAAGAAACTGAAAGAAACCTCAGAAACGGAAAAAAGGGGAGAAAGTAAGGAAGAAAGCGATGTAGAAAGTGAGGAAGAAAGCGATGTAGAAAGTGAGGAAGAAAGCGATGTAGAAACAACTTCCGAAAGGAAGGAGACTAAACAGGAACAAGAGGGATCCACCGAAAAGACCCTTCCCTTTATTCGGAAGAAAAGGAGGATCCGGACAAAATAGATGAAACGGAAGAGATCCGAGTGAATGGAAAGGAAAAAACAAAGCATGAATTCCACTTTCACTTTAAAGACACATGCGATAAAGATAGCCCAGTTTACGAAGATTCTTATCTTGATACCTATCAAGATAATTGGGAATTGGGAAGACTTGAAGAAGAGAAAAATGAAAAGACTTTTTTCCGCTTTGACTTTGAAAAACCTATTGTAACTTTTCTTTTCGATTATAAGCGGTGGAATCGTCCATTGCGATATATAAAAAATAATAGATTTGAAAATAGTGTACAAAATGAAATGTCACAATATTTTTTTTATACGTGTTCAAGTGATGGAAAACAAATAATATCTTTTACATATCCGCCTAGTTTATCAACTTTTTCGGAAATGATAGAACGCAAAATGTCTTTGTACATGACAGAAAAATTTTCCCATGAAGACCTATATGATTATTGGGTTTCTACCAATGAGCAAAAAAAATACAACTTGAGCAATGAATTGATAAGTCGAATAAAAACTCTAGAAGAAGAAGAAGAAAGGATATCTCTTGCTCTAGATATACTTGAAAAAAGGACCAGATTATGCAACGATGAGAATGAGCAAGAATACTTGCCAAAAGCGTATGATCCTTTTTTGAACGGACCGTATCGTGGAACAATAAACAAATTCTATTCACATACAATCATGAATGATTTAATTACTTCTACAGAAGAAGAAGATGAAGATTCCATAGAAACGTTTTGGATAAATAAGATTCATGGGCTCTTTCCTATTTCTAAAAATTCTCGAGAATTTGAACATGAAAAGAATCCACTTGATGAGAAATCATCATTTAATTATATTGTTAATTTCTTAACGTCAATCGATGAATCTTCTTTATTTTTATTGGAAGAAGAAAGAAGAATTAATTCAGAAAGTAAAGCAAAATCCTTGAGATTTGTATTCGACATAATTACAACCAATCCCATAATTACAACCAATCCAAATGATCAAACAACAACTGAAAAAAAATCCATTGGAATAGAAGAAATCAGTAAAAAGGTTCCTCGATGGTCATACAAATTGACCGATGAAATAGAAGGACTGGATCAAGAAGATGGAGAAGAACAGAAGGAAGATTATGAAATTAGTTCAAGAAAAGCGAAACGGGTGGTGATCTATACTGATAACAATCCGGATACCGATACTAATGATATTGATCAAGCAGAAGCAGAAGCAGAAAAAGAAGAGGTGGCTTTGATACGTTATTCGCAACAACCAGATTTTAATCGGGGTATAATCCAAGGATCCATGCGTGCTCAAAGACGTAAAACAGTTATTTGGGAAATATTTCAAACAAATGTTCATTCCCCGCTTTTTTTGGATCGAATAGACAAAGTATTTTTTTTTTCTTTTTTTGATTTTTTTGATAGATATAGATATCGAATAATTAATCTTATTTTTAGGAATTCCGTGGAGGGAAACCCAGAATCCAAAACTTCCGACTTTGAGGAGGAAGAGGAAGAGACAAACACTGGGAAAAAAAAAGACGAGGAGAAAAAAAAAAAAGAGGAAGATGAACGGATAACAATATCAGAAACTTGGGATAGCATTATATTTGCTCAAGCAATAAGAGGTTTGATGCTGATAACCCAATCTTTTTTTAGAAAAAACATTGTATTGCCTTCATTGATAATAGCTAAAAATATTGGACGTATGTTATTATTCCAATTCCCCGAGTGGTATGAGGATTTGAAGGAATGGAATAGAGAAATACATGTTAAATGCACCTATAATGGTGTTCCATTATCAGAAACAGAATTTCCCAAAGATTGGTTAACAGATGGTATTCAGATAAAGATTTTATTTCCTTTTCGTTTAAAACCTTGGCGAAGATCTAAAATACGATCTCATCATGGAGATCCAATGAAAAAAAAAGGAAAAAAAGAAAATTTTAGTTTTTTAACAGTTTGGGGAATGGAAACGGAACTCCCTTTTGGTTCTCCCCGAAACCAACCTTATTTTTTTGAACCCATATATAAGGAACTCAAAAAAAAAATTCGAAAAGTCAAAAAGAACTATTTTCTAGCCCTAAAAGTTTCAAAAGAAAAAAAAAGATGGGTCATCAAAAAAGTTCTAGTTCTAAAACGAGTTCTAAAACGAGTTCTAAAACGAATAGTTCTAGTTCTAAAACGAATAGTTCTAGTTCTAAAACGAATAGTTCTAGTTCTAAAACGAATAATGAAGAAACTTGAAAAAGTGAACCAAATTTCTTTATTTGAATTGAGGAAGGGAAAAGTACATGAACCAAATGAAAATGCAAAAGATTCAAAAAAAAAGAATCAGATTATTCACGAATCGACCATTCAAATTCGATCTATGAATTGGACAAATTATTTACTCATAGAAAAAAAAATGAAAGATCTTGCTGATAAGACAATCACAATAAGGAATCAAATAGAAGGAATCACAAAAGACAAGAAGAAAATAGTTCTAGCCTATCATGATAAAAGACCGGAATTACAAAAACATATTTGGCAGATACTTCAAAGAAAAAATACCCGATTAATACGCAAATCACATTATTTTATGAAATCTTTCATTGAAAAAATATACATAGATATCTTGCTATGTATGGTTACCATTTCTAAGGTTAATGCACAACTTTTAAAAAAAACAATTATCAATGAATCCATTTACAACGATGAAAGAAATCAAGAAGGAATTGATGAAACAGATCAAGATACAATGAACTTTATTTCGACTATAAAAAAGTCCTTTTCTAATCCTAATATTAGAAATGATTTAAACACTTATCACGACTTATCTTCCTTGTCCCAAGCATATGTATTTTACAAATTGTCACAAACCAAATTATTTAACAACCATCACCTGAGATCTGTACTTCAATATCACGATCACGGGACCTATCCTTTTATTAAAGACAAGATAAAGTATTATTGTATGACACGAGGAATATTTGATTCCAAATCAAGGCATAAGAAAATTAATAAGTCAAGGCATAAGAAAATTAATAAGTCTGGAATGAATGAATGGAAAAACTGGTTAAAGGGTCATTATCAATATAATTTATCTCAGAGCAAATGGTCTCGATTAGTACCGAAAAAATGGCGAAATAGAGTCAATCAACGTTGTACTATTCAAAATAAAGAATCAATGAAATTGTATTCATATAAAAAAGAAAAAGACCGATTAATTCATTACATGAATGAAAATTTTTATGCAGTGGATTTATCGACGAGTCAAAAAGATAAATTTAAAAAACACTACAGATATGATCTTTTATCACATGAATATATAAATTATGGGGATAGTAAGGACTCATACACACTGAAACCCGAATCGTTTTATGTATTGCTAAATATGACTATTGATTATTACCTAAAAAAAGGATATTTTATTGATACCCATAAAAATCTGGATAGAAAATATTTGGATTATAGAATTCTTCATTTTTGCCTTAGAAACAATAGTGATATTGAGAACAATAGTGATATTAAGAACAATAGTGATATTGAGAACAATAGTGGTATTGAGGACTGGACCGATATACATATCGGTACCGAAATTGATAAAAATACTAAGACTCATCAAAAAAATTTTTTTGATTGGAATCGAAATTATTCTACCATATCAAAATCAAATCTAGAACCTTGGTTCTTCCCAGAATTTGTGTTACCTTTTGATGCATATAAGATTAAACCGTGGATCATACCAACCAAATTACTTCTTTCTAATATTGATTATGATATTTCTAATATTGATTATGATAATAATATTAGTCAAAATAAAAATGAAAAAAATATTAGTCAAAATAAAAATGAAAAAAATATTAGTCAAAATAAAAATGAAAAAAATATTAGTCAAAATAAAAATAAAAAAAATATTAGTCAAAATAAAAATGAAAAAAATATTAGTCAAAATAAAAATGAAAAAAATATTAGTCAAAATAAAAATGAAAAAAATATTAGTCAAAATAAAAACATCAAAGATTCCGTTAAAATAGAATTTCAAAATTCCAACCAAGAAAAAGAGGGTCAATCAAATCTTGTATCAGATCTACAAAAACAAAACCAAAAGGAATATCCTGAAGAGGATTGCACGAGATCAAACATTAAAAAAGGTAAAAAAAAAAAAAAACAATCCAAGAAAAATAAGGAAAGAGAACTAGATTTGTTCCTGAAAAAATATTTTATTTTTCAATTAAGATGGGATGACCTCTTGAATCAAAAAATGATTACTAATGTTAGGATATATTGTCTCCTACTTAGATTGATAAATCCAAGGGAAATTGCTATATCCTCGATTCAAAGAGGAGAGATACATCTGGATGTAATGCCGATTCGGAAAGATCTAGCTCTTACAGAATTAATAAAAAGGGGAATATTGATTATCGAACCAATTCGTCTATCTTCAGGAAGGGATGGAAAATTCATTATATATCAAACCATAAGTATTTCATTGGTCGATAAGAGTAAACACCAAATTAATAGAAAATACATAAAGAAAAGATATGTTGATAAGAAGAATTTCAAAAAATCCACTGGACGACATGGCAATATATTTGTGAATGGGGATCAAGATCATTATAATTTCCTTGTTCCTGAAAATATTCTATCTCCTAGACGTCGTAGAGAATTGAGAATTCTAATTTGTTTCAACTCTCATAATTGGGATATTGTGAATAGAAATCCAGTATTTTGCAATGAAAACAACATAAGAAACTCTGAACAATTTTTGAATGAGGACAAACGTCTTAATACGGATTTAAATAAATTAATTAAATGCAAATTGTTTCTTTGGCCCAATTACCGATTAGAAGATTTAGCTTGTATGAATCGCTATTGGTTTGATACCAATAATGGTAGTCGTTTCAGTATGTCAAGGATACGTATGTATCCACGATTCAGAATTATTTAATAGTATATTTCCTATATATCACATGCCGTTTTCAGTAAATAAAAACCGAAAGATGTACGCATATGGTGTGTTACGTTCTGGTACATGATACGTCTTGTGTATCAATTCAATTGAATCTAGAAAGAAATCTACAGAATCTTTTTAGGTGCAAAGAAATCATTCTCTTTCGTAAATGCAGAAATATATTATCCTTTTCTTTTCTATCTAAATCAAATGGAAAATTTGATTTAGATAGAAACGGATAAATCTAAATTTTTGCGTGTACTAGATTCAAAAAAATTGACATAATATAATAATTATTATTTTATTTTTCCTGATCGGTAAAATCCATGGCATGGAAAAGAAAGAAAAGAAAAAGATAAAAAAAGTTTTATGGTCAAAAATTCATTCATTTCACTTCTTCCACAAGAAGAAAAAGAAGAAAACAGGGGTTCTGTTGAATTTCAAGTATTAAGTTTCACCAATAAGATACGAAGACTTACTTCACATTTGGAATTGCACAAAAGAGATTTTTTATCACAAAGAGGTCTACAAAAAATTCTGAGAAAACGTCAACGTCTGCTGGCTTATTTGTCAAAGAAAAATAGAGCGCGTTATAAGAAATTAATTGACCAGTTGGATATTCGGGAGCCAAAAAATCGTTAATTAAATCGTTTGAATTAGTATAGTAGTTATTAGATTTTTGATTTTGATGAACCTCCTACTTTTTTGAGGAATTCATGAAATAATGAATTAAGGAAGAAAAGATATGACTGTACCGGCTACAAAAAAAGATTTCATGATAGTTAATATGGGTCCTCACCACCCATCAATGCATGGTGTTCTTCGACTGATCGTTACTCTCGATGGTGAAGATGTTATTGACTGTGAACCCATATTGGGCTATTTACACAGAGGGATGGAAAAAATAGCGGAAAACCGAACAATTATACAATATCTGCCTTATGTAACACGTTGGGATTATTTAGCTACTATGTTCACAGAAGCAATAACGGTAAATGCACCAGAACAACTGGAAAATGTTCAAGTACCTAAAAGGGCTAGCTATATCAGAGTAATTATGCTGGAGCTGAGCCGTATAGCTTCTCATTTGTTATGGCTTGGGCCTTTTATGGCGGATATCGGCGCGCAGACTCCCTTTTTCTATATTTTCAGAGAGAGAGAATTGATATATGATTTATTCGAAGCCGCCACAGGTATGCGAATGATGCATAATTATTTCCGCATCGGAGGAGTAGCTGCCGATCTACCTTATGGCTGGATAGATAAATGTTTGGATTTTTGCGATTATTTTTAACAGGAATTGTTGAATATCAAAAACTCATTACGCGAAATCCCATTTTTTGGAGCGAGTCGAAGGAGTGGGCATTATTGGTGGAGAGGAAGCAATAAATTGGGGTTTATCAGGACCGATGTTACGAGCTTCTGGAATACAATGGGATCTTCGTAAAATTGATAATTATGAGTGTTACAATGAATTCGATTGGGAAGTCCAATGGCAAAAAGAAGGAGATTCGTTAGCTCGTTATTTAGTACGAATCGGTGAAATGAGGGAATCTATAAAAATAATTCAACAGGCTCTAGAAGGAATTCCTGGAGGACCCTATGAGAATTTAGAAGTCCGACGCTTTGATAGAGCAAAAAATTCCGAATGGAATGATTTTGAATATAGATTTATTAGTAAAAAACCTTCACCCAATTTTGAATTGTCGAAACAAGAACTTTACGTGAGAGTAGAAGCCCCAAAAGGGGAATTAGGAATTTATTTGATAGGAGATAATAGTGTTTTCCCTTGGAGATGGAAAATTCGTCCACCCGGCTTCATAAATTTGCAAATTCTTCCTCAGCTAGTTAAAAGAATGAAATTGGCTGATATCATGACGATACTAGGTAGTATAGATATCATTATGGGAGAGGTTGATCGTTGAAATGATAATTGATACGACAGAAGTACAAACTATCAATTCTTTTTCTATATCGGAATCCTTAAAAGAAGTATATGGACTCATATGGATCTTTGTACCCATTTTTACCCTTATATTGGGAATTACAATAGGGGTACTAGTAATTGTGTGGTTAGAAAGAGAAATATCTGCAGCGATACAACAACGTATTGGGCCTGAATATGCCGGCCCCTTGGGAATTCTTCAAGCTCTAGCAGATGGAACTAAACTACTTTTTAAAGAAGACCTTCTCCCATCTAGAGGAGATGTTCGTTTGTTTAGTATTGGACCGTCTATAGTGGTCATATCAATTCTACTAAGTTATTTAGTAATTCCTTTTGGGTATCGCCTCATTTTAGCCGATCTCAGTATAGGTGTTTTTTTATGGATCGCCATTTCAAGTATTGCTCCTATTGGGCTTCTTATGTCAGGATACGGATCGAATAATAAATATTCCTTTTCAGGTGGTCTACGAGCTGCTGCTCAATCTATTAGTTATGAAATACCATTAACTCTATGTGTGTTATCAATATCTCTACGTGTGATTCGTTGAACATGAACTTTATACTTCTTTCCTAGAAGTAAAGGAAAGAAGTTGAATGTAATGTATTGAATAGATATTTTCTTTTTTATTCATCATTCGGGTCAATGAGTTAAACCAGATAGTTATATGAGTGAAACAAAACAACTTAGAAGTTTGCAGTAAGAAGATAAAATCTCATTTCATATGTACAAGAATAAAGTTGAAGTAAACATAAGCAGTGTAAACTGTTTACCCCAAGATTAAGATTCTTTCATTAGTCATCATATCTTGAAGCGGGTGTAAAAGATCAACTGTATGGAGTTTTCATTACTGTCTTGTATTTATTACCATGCCGTAGATCAATAAAAAATCAGTGGACGGTTAGGAACACCAAAGTGCACAAAGGATTAGTAATAGAGATAATGTAAGGTATCAAAAAAATAAGTAAAATCTCAAATTTATAAATTATAAAAAAATAAAAAAATGAATAAAAATATTGATGCATAAAATAAATAAAAGAATAGATAAGAAGAGATTCGTCCACCTCCCATAGATTTGATTCCTTCCCCTATAAAGAAACTTGCAATGCCAACCCCATTTGTAATTCCATCAATTATATATCTATCAAAAAACTGAGTTAGTTCGGTTAATCCCCTTATACCCATGGTAAAAACCTTAGTATAAAAAATATCTATGTAACCACGATTATATGACCAATTGTATATCCCATTTTGGATTTGGTCCAAGATAATTCTTTTAGGACCACCTTTTACAAATGAATTGATAAAGTCCAAATTCCGGAAAAATGAATAAGCAGACCCATATAAAATATATGCTATGAATAGTCCGGAAATAGCTATACTTACTGAAAAAATTGCATTTGTAAAAAATTCATACCAATCCACAGAATCACTCGAATTGGGATGGAAAAGGTTTGTGGATGGAGTTAACCATTTGGATAATATATCCAAATCTATTACTCCTTGATTAAAATGAATTCCTATTGATCCAACGAACAAAGTAAATAATACCAATATAAGCAGAGGAAATAGCATAGTATTGTCCACTTCGTGAGGGTATATGGAAGTGTACTTTTTTTCGAAAGAAGTATTAAAGTATCGTATGTCTTTTTTTAGATTATTATCAAATTTATACATATCCTTTGAAAAAAAGAAGACCTTATTATTCATTGTTGATAAAAGTAAATTTCTATTGACTGCTTTGGGTACTTCCTTTCCCCATAGAGATATTGAATAGGACGAACTATTTTTTGTGCTACTGTAATTTTGAAAATGAACGCGCAAATGTCCATCAAAGATAAGTAAATACACCCGAAACATATAAAATGCAGTTAATCCTGCTGTGAAACAAGCTATTATTGCGAAAATTGGTGAATACAACCAACTATCATTAAGAATTTCATCTTTGGACCAAAAACAAGCAAGAGGTGGAATACCACAAATAGAAAGTGTACCTAATAAAAAAGTAGTTCTTGTAATTGGAACATATCTTCTTAAACCACCCATAAGAACCATATTCTGACTTTTATCTGGTGAATAACCAACAATAGGTTCCATTGAATGAATAATAGATCCGGATCCCAAAAACAATAAAGCTTTAGAATAGGCATGAGTGATCAAATGGAATAAAGCAGCTCGATAAGAACCTATACCTAGAGCTAACATAATATAACCCAATTGAGACATTGTAGAATAAGCCAAACTTCTTTTTACATCTCTTTGAGCAAGAGCCAAAGTAGCTCCTAGTAGTACTGTTATTACACCTATTAAAGATATGAAATTCATTATGTAAGGTATGGCTATGAAAATAGGAAGAAGTCGAGCTACAAGAAAAATTCCTGCTGCTACCATAGTAGCAGCGTGTATAAGAGCCGAGATAGGAGTGGGTCCTTCCATGGCATCGGGTAACCATACGTGAAGGGGGAATTGTGCGGATTTAGCAACTGCACCAATGAATAATAAAGAAGCACACAAAGTAGCAAATAAAGAACTGACCCCATTATTATGGATCAAGTTATTAGTTATTTCGAACAAATCCCGAAATTCGAAACTACCTGTTGTCCAATAAAAACCTAAAATTCCTAATAATAAACCAAAATCCCCTACACGATTAGTTACAAAAGCTTTTTGACAAGCACTTGCTGCAGTCGGTCGTGTGAACCAAAATCCTATTAATAAATAGGAGCACATTCCCACCAGTTCCCAAAAAATATAAATTTGTATCAAATTGGAACTGGTAACTAATCCCAACATGGAAGCATTGAAAAAACTCATATAAGCAAAAAATCTCAGATATCCTTGATCATGAGACATATAATTGTCACTATAAATAAGAACCATGATTCCAACAGTAGTAATTAGTATTGACATAATAGAACTTAGTGGGTCGATCAAGTATCCGAACTCTAAGGAAAAATCATTATT
>CM044400.1:10965000-11055000 GCA_024322285.1 Musa beccarii
AAAACTCTAAAGGCTGAGGGTTTCTTTTGGTATCCACCTCCTATTCTCCTCTCCCTAGAGAGAGAGAGGTGCATCGTTGCAATCCTTGCCGTGTGGATACCACTAGAGAGGAGGATGCTTGACCTCCTTCATCCTCTCCTACTGATTTGCAGGACTTCAGGGATATACGATCTCCCTAGGTATCTTCTTTTACATGTGTAGTTTTGCTAATTTGTTTTTGACGCACCGATCTTCGCACGACGACGAAAACTTTCTATGAAAAATCTGGAGTTTTGTTTTCTGTTCTTCCGCTGCGTATGTGATGTCGCTTCCCTTAAGGATTTTCCAACAGTGGTATCAGAGCCAGGTTGTTCGTGCGAAGATCGGATCTTAAACTACGTGTGTTGTGTTTTGGATCTGCTTTTGACGCCAAAATCGTTAGTGTAAAAGGGCCAAGAAGGGCAGCAACTATTGCTGCCCTTGCTGCGCTCGTGCAATGGCCGCAAGGCTGCTTGCAGCCTTCTTTGCTGTCTGAGTAGCAGCGATTCGTCGGCGGCAGTCTTTGTGCGCGTGGCGCTCCGCCTACGTGGTAGTGGCGGCGCCGCCGCCCTGCCCGCACGCAGGGGGCGCCGCTGGCACAATAAGGGTGAGAGGTTAGGATTTTAGGTCAAATGACGATTTTGCCTCTCTAAATTTCAGAAATTTCAGATTCTATCTCTTTTGATAGAATTACTAAAATACCCCTTAGAATTTCAAAATTTTCAGATTCTACCCCTTTTGATAGAATTACCAAAATACCCTTTTGGCCGAATTACCAAAATACTCTGGGAATTCAAAAATTCCCTTTATGTCCCTGATTTTAGAAAATTAAATATGTTAATTAAATAGTTTAATTAACTATTATTATTTTTATCTAGTAGTCCTATAAAATAACATATACATGTGATGTATGATGTGGACAGATGATCATGAACCTGTGATGTGATGTGTGTACATGTGATTATTATTGGGGTTTGCGAGCCTATATTTTTCTCGTTTATTGTTGGGCATACGTGTTTGTAATTATGTTGTAATTACATAAGGAGGTGCAACGGTAGCGGGACCCACTAGGTCGAGATGAACGATCCGACGCATGGAGATGCGTTGAGATGCCGACGAATCAAGCGATGGAGATGCGTTGAGATGGACGAATCACGAAGCGAGGATCACAGGGCATAGAGATGCGCTGAAGCACACATAAATCTTGATGTGAGTGATTGGGCCCACTGGCTCGGGCCTGATCACATTAGGATGTGGTCCATGATCATCTAGTGTGATTGCTCATGTGATGTGTGATTAGATATATACCTACTAGATATGTATATATATTTGCATGCGAAGTAGAAATAATACGTATGTGTGTGACACATTATGTTAGGAGACCAAATCAAAAATCCTCTCCATTAATAATATTAAGTCGGTAAATATAAGGCAATTAGATTGACCCACGTGGCCTTCCATCGTTATAGCTAGGAACCGATTCCCGGTGTAGGTTGAGTCTCTCGAGACTCACCTATATCGCGTTTCGCTATCTTATCTACGACATAGAGATGTCATTAGTGACCTGAGGACATGATATACTTGGTCGAGTCCTTCGAGAGTATATTACCGAATCAGACTCATCTGGTAACAATGATAATGACTTAACCGAACATCATGGTTGGTCGAATCCCTCGAGGCCATGGTGGTTCGGAGGCCGAACAGGACGGGAATCACAAGGAGTTGTGATCGGCAAGAGTTGTCTACCTTTACGGGCTTAACGTGATTGGTCGAGTCCCTTGAGGTTACGTTAAAATGCCGATTGGATCCTGATCCCCACTAGAGATCCGTCGGGGGTCTCCGATTCACATACCGGAGGGTGTTGTGTGTCTCGCGAAAAATTAGTAGGAATACATTAAGATAAAAGTCCTTATCTTAATTGTTTAAATTTCTGTAAAGTCTACATGTTATTAATTTTTGCTACATCTTTTATTTCAGAAAAATATCGCTTTCAAATCCTTTACGTGGCATACTTGATGCCAACCCCCTCACTAGTCCAAATTATATGGATTGGCTTCGCAATCTGAGAATCGTTCTCACAGCAAAAAATATTGCGTATGTCCTTGATACAATGATCCCTACGCCTGACGAAGGGGCAAGCGAGGATGAGATCGCTTGTTATGTGAAGTACTTAGATGATTCCACTCTTGCTCAGTGTTATATATTGGCCTCTATGACTATTGAGTTACAGAGACAACATGAAAATATGGATGATAATTCTATACTCCTGTATCTCCGCAAACTGTTTGAGGAACAAGGAGTTTTGAGATATCAAAGAGTCTTTTCCATGCTAGGATGACTGAGGGGACACTAGTTCAGAACCATGTCCTTAAGATGATTGAGTGGATTGAGAAACTCACAGGTCTAGGAATGGTCCTAGAGGGTAACCTGTGTGTGAATCTTGTGCTTCAGTCCCTACCAGATTTCTTTTCTCAGTTAATAATAAATTTTAATATGAATAAACTTGAGGTAACCCTCCTAGAGCTCCTTAATATGTTGAGAGAAGCAAAGAGCTCCATCAAGAAAGAGAAGCTAGTTCTCTACACTGGTGAGACCAGAAAGAAAAGGAAGGCTGAGAAGACCCTTAAGAAGGGCAAGGCAAGGGAAAAATGGGTAAGGTAAAGATTACCAAGAAAGACCCAACAAGGACAAAGGCCAGTGCTTCCACTACGGCAAAGATGAGCACTAGAAGAGGAACTGTAAAGAGTACCTTGCAGAGAGGGTGAAACAGAAGCTTGCAGAAGCTTCAGGTACATTCATGATCAGTCTCCATTTGTCAGAATCTTATGATAACACATGGGTATTGGATACCGGGAGTATTTATCATATCTGTAATTCGTTGCATGTTCTGGTAGGACTTAGAAGATTGAATAGAGGCCAGATGGACCTTAAGATGAGCAATGGAGCAAAGGTTGCTGCAGTGGCTATTGGTAAGGTCACCTTACATCTGCTTGGTGGAGCTATTTTTGCATTAGGTGCATGCTATTATATTCCTTCTATTATCAAAAATATTATTTCTATTTTATGTTTGACAGTTATTAGATATAAATTGGTTTTTGAGAACAATGGTTGTTCAATAATATTAGATGATGAGATCATCACGAGAGGAACATTGTATAATGATTTATTTATACTAGATACAGCTCTATATATCATGAGTGTAAGTGAGTCTAAGAGGAAACGAGAAGTGAAGAACCAGACTGGAAAGAGTATTAAAACCCTTCGATCAGATCGAGGAGGTGAGTACTTAAGTATAGAGTTCACCCAGTTCCTCAAAGACTATGGGATATTATCCCAATGGACACCTCCTTATACACCACAGCTTAATGGTGTATCAGAAAGGAGGAATCGCATATTGTTAGACATGGTGCGTTCCATGATGTGTTTCACCGACCTACCCATCTCATTCTAGGGATATGCCTTAGAGACCGCAGCTTACCTTCTGAATAGAATTCGAACTAAATCAGTGATGTCTACTCCATATGAGATATGGAATGGGAAAAAGATCGATCTTAAAGTTGTTAAGATTTGGGGCTGCCCTGCCCACATTAAGAGACACAACCCTAATAAGTTGGAATCTAGGACGGAACGGTGCAAGTTTGTGGGATACCCTAAAGAAACTTATGGGTATTATTTCTATCACCCTGAGGACTGAAAGGCCTTTGTAGCCAAGAGAGCAGTGTTCCTTGAGAAGGAACATATTCTTGGTGGAGACAGTGGGAGCATGATAGAGCTGAGCAAGGTTGGAGAACCTAGCTCAAGCACAATTCCAGAATCTGTTCAGATACCTAACACATAAGTTCCAACTTTATGTAGGTCCGATAGAGTATCCTATCCTCCTGAGAGATATGTGGGACATATCAGAAGAGAGGATGTTGAGGATATTGATCCTCAGACCTATGAGGAGGCTATTATGAGCATATACTCCAGGAAATGATAAGAAGCCATGAATTCAGAAATAGATTCCATGTACTCCAACAAGGTTTGGAACTTAGTTGATGCACCCGAGAGTATTGTACTCATTGATTGCAAATAGATCTTCAAAAAGAAGATTGGAGTAGATGGAAAGGTAGAAACCTATAAAGCAAGGCTAGTGGCTAAAGGGTATCGTCAAAGGTAAGGTGTTGACTATGATGAAACTTTCTCACCTATAGCCATGCTAAAATTCATTCGAATTCTATTGGCTATTACAGCACACTGTGATTATGAGATCTGGCAGATGGACGTCAAAACCATATTCCTTAATGGTAACCTTGATGAGGAGATATATATGATATAGCCTGAGGGATTCGTGTCCAGGGATATCCCAGATAAGGTGTGCAAGTTGCTTAGGTCCATTTATAGATTGAAGTAAGCTTCCCGAAGATGAAACATAAGATTTGATGAGGCAATCAGATCTTATGACTTCGTTAAGAACGAAGATGAACCTTGTGTGTACAGAAAATTAAGTGAGAGCACTATCACCTTTTTGGTATTATATGTGGATGACATCCTAATCATTGGGAATGATGTAGGAATGCTCTCCACAGTAAAGACTTAGTTATCTAGGCACTTCTCCATGAAGGACTTAGGGGTAGCATCTTGCATATTGGGGATACAGATCTATAGAGATAGATCCAAGAGGATGCTTGGCTTGTTCCAGTCTAGGTACATAGACACCATTGTCAAAAGGTTTGGTATGAAAAATTCTAAGAGAGGTCTTATACCAATGAGACATGAAATATCACTTTCTAGGAGTATGTCCCTAAAGACTCCTAAACAAAAGGGCACACATGGATATGATACCATATGCATTAGCGATAGGATCTATTATGTATGCTATGCTATGTACCAGGCCTGATATAGTACATGCTCTAAGTGTCACGAGTAGATATTAGGCAGATCCAGGCTTAGAGCATTGGAAAGCAGTAAAATATATCCTTAAGTACTTGAGAAGGACTAAGGATCTTTTACTGGTATATGAAGGTAGTAGCCTCAGGGTTGAGGGCTACACAAACTCGAGCTTCCAGTCTGATGTCGATGATAGCAAGTCTAATTCAGGGTATATGTTCACGCTGAATGGAGGAGCAGTATGTTGGAAGAGTTCCAAGTAAGACACTACTATTGACTCGACCATAGAGGTGGAATACATTACTGCGACAAAGGCAGCAAAGGAGGGAGTCTGGATGAAGAAGTTCATCACAGATCTAGGAGTCATCTCGAGCAGCGAGGAACTGATTCCTTTATATTGCGACAAATACGGGACGATTACTCAAATAAGGGAACCCGGGTATCATAAGAAGTGTTCTTAGGAGGTTCTAACTTATTAGAGAGATCATGGCCCGAAGAGATATAGTAGTGAAAAGAGTTCCATCTGAAGATAACATTGTAGATCCATTGACAAAGCCATCGACTCAAATTGTCTTTGAGCGTCACAGAGGTCTGATGGGGATCAGACATGTTGGTGATTGATTTTAGGTCAAGTGGGAGATTGCTAGTCATATGTGTCCTGCAAGCCAATCACATCAGTGATGACACTTGTGACTTGATATGCATTTTTTCTTTTTACGTATTATTAGGTATTTTATCACTTTATCTTGTATGTTGTATATATTGTGATGTCCTTAGATCTATGCAATAAGAATCGGATCGTGATGAGATCACGATAATGAGACCAATTCACCTTTAAACACAGACTCTAAATTATCCTGGTCATAGGTTACTCGAGAAGGACATCGAGATAACCGGATAGACTGGTGTGCTGTATACCCGTTTATATGATGGAGGTAGTTGGTCTTATAGCTACTCGTGTGGGGACACTAATGGTACAGTATAGGTACTCATTGGAGAATGAGTTCACTGATTGATCCGCCTACGGAATGCTGGATGGTTATTGATACCTCACGTCAGACAGCAATTCCATAATCCCAGTAGTGTATTTGGTCCTTATACTTGAGACACCAAAGATATCCTATATGAGTACTCCACTCTTTGATACTGGACTTATAGGTTTAGAAAGTTCCAGATCTAGTACAGTCGATCATTGGGAGTGGTAGCCAACCTTACGAGAGCTATTGAGTGTCAATAGAGGATCATCCGCTCTCGGTATCATGAGAAGAATATCTCATGTGTTCTTGCTCGAACAAATCCTTGGCCAAGGTTATTTGGATTGAGAAAGAAAGAGTTCTCGGGGAGAATCCGATAAGAGCAAGACTCGAGGAGAGACCGTATGGGCTTGACAACATCATGCCCGGTATAGGGTCTCTGGGATATTAGATGGATGAGGGACTATAGATATATGATAACTGAGGACAGATAGGTCCAAAGGATTGGATTCTCCTATATCGTCTGGGAGCCGTGGGCGTAGTGGCTGGCACGTCTGCAGATCGATGAGTTGGGTGAATTATTATAGAGATAATAATTCACTAAGTCAGAAGGAGTTCTGACAAGTATGACTCAAGGCCAGCTCGATATTGGGCCTAGAGGGTCACACACATATGGTAGGTGTTGCGACGAGTAGAGGTTCGGATATGAGATATTCGCTGAACCCCCTATCTTATTGGATATCCATTAAGCCTCTGAATTATTGGATCCTGAGATGAGATCCAATAATTACTAATAAGAGATTATTGGGTGAAGATCCACTAATCCAAGAGACTTGCGTAATTAGATGGAGATCCAATACCCAATAGGGCAAAAGATCCATTAGGGTTTTCAGGGGGCCCTATAAATAGGAGGGAACTAAAGCTCTATAGGCCGAGAGTTTCGTTTGGTAACCACTTCCTGTTCTCCTCTCCCTAGAGAGAGAGGTGCTTCGTTGCAATCCCTGCTGTGTGGATACTGCTAGAGAGGAGGACGCTTGACCTCCTTCTTCTTTTCCCACAGATCTGTAGGACTTCAAGGATATATGATCTCCCTAGGTATCTTCTTTTACACGTGTAGTTTTACAGATTTATTTTTGACGCACCGATCTTCGCACGACGATGGAAACTTTTTACAGGAAATCTGGGGTTTTGTTTTCTATTCTTCCGCTGTGCATGTGATGTCGCTCCCCTTGTGGATTTCCCAACAGTTAGAAGATAGTATGTCGAGCCGGTGGATTAGTCGATGTATCGACAAAAAGCTTCATGCCATGAGTTTAGGCATCGGGCTAAGAAGAGTGGACATTTCTCCAAAGAGATTGGAGTTGTGGGGTCAACATACCGATTGGGCAATAAGCTATAAGAGAGGACGATGCGCCGAAGGATCGGATGAAGTACCGATGAACCAATTGCTAGTTATAGGTGCCCTACAAGCCAATCACGTGAGTGATGATACTTGTAATATGTTGCGTCAATCTTGTTACTTATTATTATTGTTATTTTCTCATATTATCTGGATGTATATTGTGATGTCCTTGGATTTATGCAATAGGAATCAGATCATGATGAGATCATGATAATGAGATTAATTCACCTTTAAACACAGACCCTTAATAATCTTGGTTATAGGTTACTCGAGAGGGACATCGAGATAACCGAATAAATTAGTGTGTTGTATACCCGTCCATATGATGGAGGTGGTTGATCTCATAGCTACTCATGTGGGGACAGTAAAGATACAATACAGGTGCTCATTGGAGAATAAGTTCACTGGTTGATCCGCTTACGGAATGTTGGATGGTTATTGATACCTGACGTTATATATCAATTCCATAATCCCAGTAGTATATCTGGTCCTTAGACTTGAGACACCAAGGATGTCCTGTATGAGTACTCCATTCTTTGATACCAGACTTATAGGTTTGTAAGTTTCAAATCTAGTATAGTTGGTTATCAGGAGTGATAGTCAACCTTACGAGAGCTATTGAGTGTCAATAGAGAATCATCCACTCTTAGTATCATGAGAGGAATATCCCATGTGTTCTTGCTCAGGCAAATCCCTGGTCAGGGTCATTCAAATTAAGAGAGAAAGGGTTCTCTGGGAGAATTCGATTAGAGTGAGACTCGAGTGGAAACTGTATGGGCCTGATAGCACCATGCACAATGTACGGTCTTTAGGATTTAGATGGATGAGGGACTATACGTACATAATAACTGAGGGCAGATAGATCCAAAGGATTGGATTCTCTTGTATCGTTTAGGGACTGCGGTACAGTGGCCTAGAACGTCCATAGTCGATGAGTTGAGTGAATTATTTTGGAGATAATAATTCATTGAGTCAGAAGAAGTTCTGACATGTATGATTCATGGCAGCTCGATATTGGGCATAGAGGGTCACACACATATGATAGGTGTTGCAACGAGTAGAGGTTCATATATGATATACCCGCCGGAGCCTCTATCTTATTGGATATCCAATAAGCCCATATATTATTGGATCCCATGGATGAGATCCAATAAGAGCTAATAAGAGATTATTGGGTAGACTCTTATTAATCTAAGAGGCTTGGATAATTGGATGAAGATCCAATACCCAATAGGACAAGATCCATTAAGGTTGACAAGGGGCCTATATAAATAGAAGGAAGTCAAAGGTCCATAGGTTGAGGTCTTCTTGATAGCCACCTTTTATTCTTCTCTCCTCAGAGAGGAGCATCGTCGTAGCTCCTGCCGTGTGGATAACTCTAGAGAGGAGGATGCTTAACCTCCTTCATCCTCCCCATGGATCTATAGGAATTTAGGGATCTACGATCTCCCTAGGTATTATCTTTTCTTATATACATAGTTTTTTAATTCGTAAATTTATTTTTTCACACCGATTTCGCATGATGATGGAACATTTTTTATAAAAATCTAGAATGTTTTATTTTCTATTCTTCTACTACGCATGAGATGTCACTCTTGGATTTCCCAACACCAATGACATGTTGGACAACATAAAATTTATGCTTGTGATAATTTGTCTAGATCAAAATAGTTTAGAGGGTTAATTAAGTTAGTTTTAATATAATTATGCTAACTCAATTAGGAGCTAATTGGGCTTAAGTTAGGGCTACATTGGGCTAAGAGAAAGGCCCAATCAGTGACCTAAAAGGTGGGTCAAGCAATGGCACCGCTAGAAGGCAGTGGAACCGTCGGTGGCTCAATCTCCAAGAAAGTTTTCAAGACTATGTTAAGCGATGGTATTGCTAGACTGGGCAATAGTATCGCCCAACGTCAGTGTTGCAAGCGGTGGTACCGTCCAGCATAAGCGGTGGTACCACTAGTATCTTGAAATCTCGGGGTGTTTAAAATTTTGGCTCCATTTTTGAAGCCACTTGGGGTCTATAAATACCCTAGCTATTCTTGCTTGGAATAATAATAATTGAGTAAGAAAAGAAAGCGAAAACTCTATGATTCTGAGGTTGTAATTATTGAGTCATAGATTTTGATGATGAAACCAATTGATAGAGTTTATGATCTAATCTATGTTTTGAGTGATGTAGGACTAGCTTGAATCATGGAGAGATGATTAAAGCAGGAAAAATCAATATTGGGTCGAAGTGGAATATGTTAGAAGATTGGATGTCTAGCTAGAGGATTGGTCGATGTATCAACAAAAGGCTTCATGCCATGAGTTTAGGCATCGAGCCAAGAAGAGTGGACATTACGCTAAGAAGATTGGATTTACGAGGTCAACATGCCGATTGAGCAATAGATTGCAAGAGAGGATAATGCGCTAAAGGATCAGACGTAGTGCCGATGAACCAATGACATGCATGATAACATGTGATTAATACTTTATAATAATTATCTAGATCAAAGTAGTTTTAGTTGTAATTGGGTTAGAATTAGACCAACTCAATTAGGAGCATATTGGACCTAAGTTGGAACTACTTTGGGCCAAGAAAAAGGCCCAATCAGTGTCCCAAATATTGGGTCAGGCGGTGGCACCGCTAGAACAGGCGGTGGAACCGTTAGTAGCTCAGTCTCTAAGAATAGTCTCCGAGACTGTATCAGGCAGTGGTATCGCCAGATTGGGCAATGGTACCACCCAGTGTCAGAGTAGACTGGGCGATGGTATCGCCCAGCACTAGCAGTGGTACCACCTAACGCTGGTGGTGGTACCGCTAGTACTCCGAAGACCCAGGATGAGACTGGTTTTAGTTCCAAGTTTGAATCCATTCAGGGCCTATAAATACCTCTCTCATATCTACTTAGAATACACAAAAATTGAGAACAAAAAGAGGGAGAACAACATTGTAATTGTGTGAAAATTCCTCCCATCTAGTTCTAGGTTTTGGTTAAGTTTAAGAGGGGGGTGAGTGGGGTTGTAAAGGTTATCTCCTAAATCTATGAAAAGGAGAAGAGGGATGTAAGAGGGTAGTTGATCTTCGTCCATTAAAGAAGACCATTAGTGGAAGTCGGTCACCTCGACGGAAGAGGAATCAGGAGTGGATGTAGGTCGGGATGACCAAACCACTATAAACTCTAGTGTGCTATCTTTTTGTGACATTTCTTTCATGCTTAGTTGCTCGCTTCTTTATACTTACTTTAAGTAAAGCACATTTTAATATCATTTCCAATATGGGCTTTCATCGAAATGAAATTTCTAAACTAATGTTTTTATCATATGCACTAATTCACTCACCCTCCCCCCCTCTTAGTGTTGATTTTGGATCTAACAATTGGTATTAAAGCCATGTTTGTCTTGGTTTGGTTTAACACCTAAGAGAGATGACTTTTTTTTTGCTTTCAAAAGGATCTTTCTATCACTCGTCTTCCTATATTCAATGGGATGGACTACACATATTAGAAAACTCGAATGACAGTTTTCTTACTTTCTATGGATTTGAAGTTATGGAATATTATCAAAAATAATTTTCAAAAGTCTTCCAAACAATGAATAAATGAAATAATTTAGAAAAGAAAACTTTTTCTTTGAATGCTAAAGTGATGAACACTTTGTTTTGCGCTCTTGATAAAAATGAGTTTAATCGGATTTCTATTTGTGAAACTACGCATGATATTTAGCACACTTTTGAAATCACACATGAAAGCACATGTAGAGTTAAAAAGTCAAAAATTAATCTTTTAATACATAATTTTAAATTATTTCATATGAAACCAAGCGAAACTATTGGAGACATGTATACCCGATTTGCAGATGTCGTCAATGGTTTAAAAAGTCTTAGTAAATATTTTTCTAATCTTGAACTTGTAAACAAAATACTAAGATCCCTTCTAAAAAGTTAGGATTCGAAAGTGATGGTAATACAAGAAACAAATGACTTGAATAATTCTCAATTGGAAGAACTCATTGGCTTATTGATGACATATGAAATGACTTACTTGGAACATGATGAACATGAGAACTACCTTCTAAAGAACATGAAGGTTATTGCACTTCGAATAAAAGAATATCACTTAAGTAATAACTCAATGATGACAATGATAACTTTGAACTCCTCACTATAAAATTTAAAAAGTTAATGAAACAAGAATCAAAGAATAAAAATAAACTTAAAAAGAACATAACCACTTGCTATGAACATAAGAAGTCGAAGCACTCTAAAGATGAGTATACAAAACTAAAGAAGAAACTTCCAAAGAAAAAGAAGGTGCTCAAAGCTCCTTGGGATGACTCAAGCACATCCGAAGACAAGGAACCTACCAACAAAGAAGAAGTTACAAATTATGCGCTAATGGTTTTTCACAATGAGGTAAGTATCTCAATCGAATCTTTTTTTACCTTACCATGAAATTACTTAGTTCTTTTCATGATTTAATTAGTTTTAAAAAATTAATTATCATGATAATTGCATGTTTTATGATAAAAGAATAAATTGTTTAATGTAATGTTTGTACATCAAATAAGATTAATCCTTTGTATATTTCAAGAAGCAATTATATATATCTTGATGATTTTATATTGCTTTTTAGTTTTAAACATGATGCATGGTTTTTATATAAAAAACTTGAGCATGCTTATATGAAATCGATCACATGAATTGAAACTAAAAAGAAGAAAGTATTTTTTATTAAAAATTTCACTATCTTTAAAGATTTTCGATTTTTCAATAAGAGATTAATGAATCCATGTATATTATCTTTTGTGAATCTCTTGAACTATGAAAGTGATGATTTGATGATGAGTTTATCCAAATCTATTTATGTTATTTATGAATCTCTTGAAAGTGATTTTGATGATTTGATGAATTGAATTTGAATGAATTAAAAATAATGATGAATATTTTGAAAATAAATATTTTTGTTTCATGTTTGATGATTTTATATTTTGAAATTATACATGATGAGTTGAAGTAATGATGGTTTGAAAAATATTTATTCAAATGTATGAATCGACAACCTTTACTATTTATTTTTGTATGATTTTTTTATTTTTTAAAAAGAATATTTATCCACACGAATCATGATTCTTTTACTTGATACTTGAGATCTTTCTTGTTAAGACCTCTTATTGTTTGATCTCCGATATTCCTTATGCCATTTACTAAAGAGAAAATTTAATGAATCATGATTTTTTCCTTTGACTTCTCAGAGTTAAAACTTATGATTTTCTTTGTATGAATCAAGATCTCTTACTTTATATTCTTGTATGATTCTCTCATTTTATTAAAGAGAATGTTTATCCAAATGAATGATAATTTTTTCTCTTGATTTTTCGATACACATGACTTGAGATGATATATTTTGATGTTTGAAACATTATATACATAAATTGATTTTTCTCTTATGTTTCAATACTCCCTTGCATTTATGAATTGTATTCCTCATCATAAATTATTTTTTTCTTGATATCTTTCATATGATAATTAGAGCATTGTAGTAAAAAGAAAAATTATATCATTATATTCCTCTCTTCTTTTTAACAATTACTAAGGGGGAGAAATTCTTACTAGCTTGTGCATCACAAATGAAAGCAAAGTTTGCTAGCTTGCATATTTCAAGAAAGTAAAAAATTGCTAGCTTGCTTATCTCAAAGGGAAGCAAAGAATTTGCTTGCTTGCAGATCTCAAAAGAAGCAAAAGATTGCTTATCTCAAGAAGCAAAATTTATAAACTTGCACTACGCATCTCAAAAGAGAACAAAGAGTTGCTAGCTTGCACTTCTAAAAAGAGAAGAAAGAACTTACTAGCTTACATGTTATAAAGTGATAAAAATTTATAAAATTACTAGCTTGCATGTTGTAAAACTTACATATCTCAAAACTTACTAGTTGCACTTCTCCTTTTTGTTGATGACACAGGGGGAGAAGTATGATGATTTAAAATTTGAATTATGATTATGAATGTAATATAATTCATGATTTTCAAAATTCAAAGTTTCTTTTATTGAATTTCAGATTTTGATGATAAAACCAATTAATAGTATTTGTGATCTAATTATGTTTGGAGTGGCGCAGGACTACCTTCGATCAGGAATAGATAGTTGAAGTAGAAAGAATCGATGTTCAGTTGGAGGAGAACATGCAAGAAGATTGGACGTCGAGTCAAAGGATTAATCGATGCATCGACAAAAAGCTTCGGATGATGGGTTCGAGTATCGGGTCAAGAAGAGTGGAATTACGGCAAGGAGATCGGAGTTGGTCAATTGGACAATAGGCCGCAAGAGAGGACGATGCGCTGAAGAATTAGATGAAGCACCTGATGAACCAATGACATGCCAGACAATATTCGATTATGCATTGTAATAATTATCTAGATCGAAGTAGGATTAAGGTATAATTGAGTTGAAATTGGGCTAACTCAATTAGGGGCTAACTGGGCTCATGTTTGGGTTGTGTTGGGCTAAGTGAAAGGCCCAAAAAGTGACCCAAGAGGTGGGTCAAGCAATGGCACCGCTAGAATAAGCAGTGGAACTACTGGTGGCTCGGTCTATAAGACATAGTCTCTGAGATTATGTCAAGTGGTGGTATCGCCAAACTGGACGGTGGTATCACCAAAATGGGTGGTGGTACCACCTAGTGTCAGTGTGTATTGGGTAGTGGTACCGCCCAGCACAAGCGGTGGTACCTCCAATACTCCAAAATTTCAAGGTGTTTGAATTTTGGCTCCAAGATTTGAAACCACTAAGGGTCTATAAATACCCCAGCTATTCTTGCTTGCAATATCAAGAATTGAGTAGAAAAAAAGAGCTAAAAGTCTATGAATCCAAAGTTGAAACCCTTGTAAAAATATAGAGTCCCTCATCCTTAAGCATAGAGAGTACTTTAAGGGAGAGTGTGAGGAAAACCTTGTAAAAAAGGATTATAAAAGGGTGGTTAGTTTTTGCCTGATTAAAAGAAGACTGTTAGTGAAAGCCGATGGCCTCGACAAAGGAGTCAGGAGTGAACGTAGGTCAGATGACCGAACCACTATAAATCGGTGTGTTCTTTTCTTGCTGTGCATTTTATGTTATGTATTTTATTTATATTGCAAATTGTCTTCCTTGCTCACTGCTCTCTACTCATTATGAATGTCTTTAAGTTTAAAGCATTTCTGATATGGCTTTCATCGAAATGAAACTTTTCATACGAAATGGTTTTCTAAAATCAACATTTTTAGCTACTACACTAATTCGCCCCCCTCTTAGTGCTAAACTTGATCCTAACAATTGGTATAAAAAATATGGTGTTTCTTATTTGGATTAATACCTAAGAGAAATAACTCTTTTCGACTTTCAAAAGGGTCATATCTATCATTCGTCCTCCCATGTACAATGGGATGAACTACACTTATTGGAAAACTCGAATGAGAGTTTTCTTGTTTTCTTTGCATTTGGATTTATAGAATATCATTGAAAATGATACACCCTCTAAACCTATGAATGAATGGAATAATTTAAAAAAAAAATATTTTCTTTAAATGTAAAGGCTCATAGCCTTTAATTGGATTTCTATTAATGAAATAGCTTACGAAATTTGGCATACACTTGAAATCACACATGAAGGTACTAGTAGAGTCAAAGACTTAAAAATAAATCTTTTGATGTATGATTTTGAACTTTTTCGAATGACACCAAGCGAAACGATTGGTGACATGTATACCTGTCTTATGGATGTCATCAATAGTTAAAAAGTCTTAGTAAATATTTTTATAATTTTAAACTTGCAAACAAGATTTTAAGATCCCTTCCAAAAAGGTGGGATCTGAAAGTAACGGTGATACAAGAAATAAAGAACTTGAATATTTTTTCATTGGAAGAACTCATTGGCTCATTGATGACATATGAAATGAACTTCTTGGAATATGACGAATATGAGAACCACCTTCCAAAGAATAGGAATGATTTGGGACTTCGAACAATAGAATACCTTAAGTGATGACTCAAGTGATGATGATGAAGGGGATGATGACCTTGAACTTTTGATTATAAAATTTAAAAAAATTATAAAACAAAAACTAAGATAAAAAATGAACTTAAAAAGAAGAAGATGCTAAAGAAGAAGAAAGCACTCCAAGAAGAATTAAGTGCATCCGAAGGTGAGATGGCGAATTGTGCTTTGACGGCTTTCGACAACAAGGTAAGTAACTCACCCGAAATGTTTTTCTATTATTATGAAATTACTTGTTACTTTTCATTAGTTGCTTAATTTAGTTTGTAAGAAATAAAAAAATATTTGCAAAAATATATCATGCTTTTCTTTTTAGCAATTTTAAAAAATTAAAAATCATGAAAATTATGTGTTATATTTAAATCTAATGATTGTACATCAAATACAATTTCATGTATGTTTATGATTTTTGCATCGGTTTTTGGTTTCAAACTTGATGTACGATTTTAACATAAAAAAACTAATTATCATGATAATTGCATGTCTTATGATAATACTTGCACACCAAATAAGATTAATTTTATACATGTTTAAGAAGCAATTATCTTAATATTTTTGTATTGCTTTCGGTTCTAAATATGATGCTTGATCCTTGCATGAAAAATTTGAACATGTTCACTTAAATTGAAACACATAAAAAAAGAAAATGTATTTTCATGATAAATCAAATTTTTTGAAGATGATGTATGTTTGATGTGTCATATTTTTTACCTTGACTATTTTCATAATCAAATTTGCCTTTTGGTCTTTAACGTTGATGCTTGTTTTTATTTAGCATTAAAGGTAAAGATATGCTTATAAGAAGTAAATCACATGAATTGAAACAACTAAAAAGAGGAAAGCATTTTTTAAAATTTCTTTATCGCTATCTTTTCGATTTTTCAATATCTAATTCTTAGTGATGAATCTATTTTATGAATCTTGTAAACTATGAAAGTGATTTTAATGATTTGAATCTGAATGAGTTTTATTGAAATCATGATCTTGATTTTTTCGAGACTTATAACATGAAATCCTTTATGAATCAAGATATCCTATTATGTGTTCTCGTATCATTTCTCTAAAAGAAGATTTCACAAATGAATCATGGTTCCTAACTTGAACTCTCGGAATCACAACTTAATTTTTGTTATGAATCATGATGAATTGAGATTTCTTATGTATGAATCAAGTTGTCCTTGCTATTTATTACCAAATGAATCATGATTGGTATCATTGCTATTTTAGTTCCTATGTTTCATTTTGCAAAAATAAAAAAAGGAATATTTATGAATCATGATCTTGATACCTAAGATTTTTGTTGATATCATATCGTTCATGACATAGAAATGATATGATTTGTTTGGCCTGTTTACATCATGTGATGATTGAAAGATTGATGTACATTTTTATTGATGCAAATTTTTAATTGATGTGAAAAGTTGTTGTGAAAAGAAAAAATTTATATCATTGTATTCCTCCCTTCTTTTTAACAATGACAAAGGGGGAGAAAGAATTTGCTAGCTTGCATACTTCAAAGAAGAAGCAAAAAATTGCTAGCTCAATTAATGCAAAGGAAGCAAAACTTGCTAGCTTGCATTTCTTAAAAGAGAAGAAAGAACTTACTATCATGAACACCACAAAAAATTGCAAGCTTGCAATCTCAAGAGAAGCAAAGTGCTATCTTGCCTATCTTAAGAAGCAAAAGTGCAAAATTGCATATCTTTAAAACTTGCTATGCTTAAATGTTGTAAAGTGATGTAAATCTTGCTAGTATGTTGTAAAACTTGCATATCCTTAAAACTAGCTAAATGCACTTCTCCTTTTTGTTGATGACAAAGGGGGAGAAATATAATGATGATTTCATACATTGTATGATGTATTGAATATTTTGATTTTGCATGATGAATGATTTTTTATTCCTATCAATATGACAATATTGATAGGGGGACTTTAATCCTACTCCGTCATCAATTGGTTGTTATCATAAAAAAGGGAGAGATTGTTGAATATCAAATTTTGTTGATGAAACAAATTGATAGTGTTTATGATCTAATAACATTTTGAGTGATCTAGGACTACCTTCAATTAGGAATAGACAATTGAAGTAGGAAGAATCGACGTTGGGCCAGAGAAGAATATGTCAAAAGATTAGACGTCGAGCCGAAGGATCGGTCGATACAACGACAGAAGGCTTTAGATGATAGGTTTGGGCATCGGGCCAAGAAGAGTAAAATTATGCCAAGGAGATCGGAGTTGGCCAATTGGATAATAGGTCATAAGAGAGGACGATGCACCGAAGAATCGAACGAAGCGCTGAATGAACTAATGATATGCTGGACAACATTCGATTATGCTTTGTAATAATTATCTAGATCGAAGTAGGATTAAAGTATAATTGAGTTAAAATTGAGCCAACTCAATTAAGGGCCAACTGGGCCGAAGTTTAGGTTGTGTTGGGCCAAGTGAATAACTCAAAAAATGACCCAAGAGGTGGGTCAAGCGATGGCACCACCAGAATAGACGGTGGAACCATCGGTAGCTCGATCTCCAAGACATAATCTCCGAGACTGTGTCAGGTGGTGGTACTACCTAGTGTCATTGTGTACTAGGTGATGGTACCGCCAGTACCCTAAAATTTTAGAGTGTTTGAATTTTAGCTCCAAGATTTAAAGCCATTTGGGGTCTATAAATACCCCGGCTATTCTTGCTTGAGATAGTAAGAATTGAGTAGAAAAAAAGAGCTAAAACCCTATGAATCCAAAGTTGAAACCCTTGTAAAAATATAGAGACCCTCCTCCTTAAGCACAGAGAGTACTCTAAGGGAGAGTACGAGGGAAATCTTATAAAAAGGATTATAAAAGGGTGGTTAGTCTTTGTTCGATTGAAAGGAGATGTTACGATCCTTTTATTTTCTAAGCTTTAAATAATATTTATGGAGTTATTTAATTCATAGGGAGTCATTGATAGGACCCTAGCAGGGTTAGGTCCTACTCAACCATGTAGCAGCTAATAAAAACCCTGTGAGAATGTAATAAACCCCACCTAGCCACCTCTATCCTATAAAGAAGAGAGGCTAAGGTTTATATATGGGTCTTTGGGCTTCTTAGTTGCCGCCCCCCTTGTTATTGGGCCGGCCCGCTAAGGTTGAGGGTAAATTGGGTAGTTCACTTAGGAAGCAGCCCCTAGGGCTAGGGTTTGGAGCTCTATATAAGCTTGTAGCCTTCACCTCTTTGGAATAAGAAAGATCAATCTACAATTGCAGCCACCAGGCTACTTGGAGGGTGGAACCCTATAGCGTTCAAGGGTTGATCCCCTCAAAGATCAATCTCCATAGAATTCTCTCGGGGTTCTATCATCTGGTATCGAGCGCGATCTTACTGCTTTTGCTGCCATCCCTGCCGCCCACCATTAGCCAAGCAATTCCCACAATTGCTCTTGGCGTCGTCGTCTCCACCATCATCTCTTGGCGTAGATCAAATCAATCTCTGATCATACCTCTAATTGCATCAGAGATATGGTATTTTCTATCACCAATACCTTTTGCTGCTGTAATTTTCATCTAAAATATCAAAAGAAAATTTTCTATCCATCCCTTGCTGCGAATTCCTTGCGTCGCAAAAGTTACCATCTTTCTGACGTAGGATTTTTGAAAATTTCAGCGGTGTGTTGCTGCCTTTAACCGATCTAATTGTTATCCTTTTTGAACAAAATTTTTTGTGCACCTCATAGATCATCTTGGCTCCCATCCGTGATTGATCTATTGTGGAATTCATCACAAAAACAAATTCGTGTGTTGCTGCAATCTCTCGTCACAAAGTGCTGAAATTTTTTGACGAGAATTCTGCTATCGCAACTTGCACCGATTTCTTTACTGCTTTGCTACCGAAATTTCTTGATCCAATTTGTTATCCTTGTTGCTATATAAACTAAGATTTTACCATCAAACCCCCTCCTCAAACCCCTGAGTTTTCGCTGGAAATTTCGTCGAGAAACCGCTATTTCTTCGATGACAATTCTGCTCTTACGAGACAGCGCATATAGGCAGCAATTTCTACTGATTTTTGTCAAATCTTTGCTGCGAGCTACCACAAATCTAAAACCCTCTTCCCTAACCTTCATCCACTACCATCTCAGCCCAAAACTCCATCAAATCGCAGCCCCAAACAGCACCCAAAACAGCCACAAAATAAGCCTAAACCGCAGCCTACATTCACTAATCCACCAACCCTTTCAACCACCACTTCTCTCAACCAATACATGCCTTTAACTCGACAGCAAAAAAAAAGATCTTAATATTACAGATTTGGAGACATATGCTATGGCATCCGAGGAGGCAATTGATGCTAAATTGAAGCCTTGAGACACGAATGGAGGAGAAGATTCGGACTCTCTTTGCCGAACTTAGTTTGGGTCGACCACCGAGCCCAAAAAAATCACATCAAGGGGAGAGCTCTAATCGAAGAGATGACCTCCAGGAAAGGGGAGGCTCTATGACCGATCCCCACTATCCACGCATGAGGTGGACTTCCTAGATGGGAAGAAGGAGACCCGATTGGTTGGATCTCGCGCGGAGCGATATTTTGATTACCACAAAACCGCAGATGCATCTATGGTAGAAATTGCAGCTATACATCTTGAAGGAGATGCCATACAATGGTTTGATTGGTTTGAACATACTCATGGAGTCCTCTCATGGCGACAATTCAAAGAAGGACTGCTGATCCGTTTCGGACCAACCGATTATGAGAACATCGACGGACAACTAGCAAAGATCCGACAAACCTCCACCATCCAGGAGTATCAAACCAGGTTTAAAAGGTTATCTAATCAAACTCGTGATTGGTCTGAAAAACAGTTATTGGGGACATTTATTGAGGGCTTGAAGCCGGAGATCCGGGGAGAAGTTAAAGCGCGACAACCGTACACGCTTATGGCCGCCATCTCTTTCACACGACTTCAGGAGGAGCGATTGAACCATGAAGCTCGGAGGACTAGGGTCACTCCTTGACCAGCAATATTGAAGCCCTCAGCCCCCCCTACTATAAACCGAGATCCTGCACCAAAAAGGTTGACAAGAGAAGAGCTTCGAGACCGATCTGCCAAGGGGTTATGTTGGCATTGTGACGAGCCGTGGAGCCGCGAGCATCGCTGTAAAAAGGGGAGACTTCTTGTGATTGAACCAGTGGAAGAAGAGATTAGTGAATAGCTAGAAGAGAGTCTTGAACATGAGGATGAAGATATGGAAGAAGAGCCACAATCGGTCGACTTTATGGTACATGCGCTAGCTGGCTACTCAAATCCGCAAACGATGAAAGTTGGAGGCCTGCTCAAACAACAACCGATCACCGTTCTCATCAATACAGGCAGCACTAATAACTTTCTAAATAGTAAGGTTGCTGCTCGGATGGCATTCCACATCGAAGGTTGTAGCAAGTTCGACGTAAAGGTCACCGACGGTCGAATCCTAAAATGCGACCAAAGATGCTCGCAGGTAAAACTATTACTACAGGACCAAGAAATTGTTGCTGACTTCTTCCTCCTACCAATTGATGATTATGAGGCTGTGCTGGGCATTGAATGGCTGATGACACTAGGTGATGTCTCTTGGAACTTTTCCAAATTGATTATGAAATTCTATTGCAAAGGTAAACAGGTCACCCTACGCGGGAAGCGCGGAAACAACGTAACCACCATTTCAACTCAACGAATGGAGAAAGTTTTACACAAGATAAATGATGGCTTTCTTATGCATCTCTAGCAGCAACCAGAGGGGGAGAAAATAGAAATTAAAAATCAAAAGATCACCCAACTGCTTGTTGAATTTGATGATGTTTTTTCTTTGAACCATGTGATCTTCCTCCTACTCGGCAACATGACCACCGGATTCCAATCCTTCCGGGCAAACCACCAGCAAACACTCGGCCTTACCGCTATCCTCATGTCCAGAAGGATGAAATTGAGAAAATCGTGAAGGAAATGCTCGAAACAGGGGTGATTCGACCAAGCTATAGCCCCTACTCCTCACCGGTGCTACTTGTGCGCAAGAAAGACGGAACTTGGCGGATGTGCGTCGACTACCGAGCTCTAAATGACATCACCGTCAAGGATAAGTACCCCATACTAGTAGTGGATGAACTTCTTGATGAATTAAAAGGAGCTTGAGTCTTCACGAAGTTGGACCTTCGATCCGGTTATCATCAAATTCGGGTATGTGAAGGCGACATCCCAAAAACTGCTTTCCGCACTCACAACGAGCATTATGAATTCTTGGTAATGCCCTTTGGACTCACTAATGCTCCTTCAACCTTTCAAAGTCTCATGAACGATATTTTTCAGAGCTTTCTTCGCAAATTTATGCTGGTATTTTTCGATGATATTCTCATTTACAGCCCTTCTCTTGAGACTCACTTTCAGCACTTGCGAATTATTCTAACGATCCTTCGAGAGAATACTCTTTTTGTTAAGCTATCAAAATGCAACTTTCTCCAGCAAAAAGTAGAGTACCTTGGGTATATAATATCAGAAGAAGGAGTGGCCGTAGACCCAACAAAAATTGAAGCAATGCAAGGCTGGCCGAAACCTACAAATGTGAAATTGCTGCGTGGGTTCCTTGGACTAACGGGCTACTACCAAAAATTCGTGAAGGACTATGGGAAGATTAGTGCCCCCCTCACTTCTCTACTGAAAAAAGACGCCTTCCTATGGTCGAACAAAGCCTCCACTGCCTTCGATAGACTTAAGGCAGCCATGACGACAACACCGGTGCTAGCACTACCAGATTTCAGCCGACCCTTCATCATTGAGGCTGATGTATCTGGAGTTGGAATTGGAGCTATTCTCATGCAAGATGGTCGACCACTCGTATACACTAGCAAGGCATTGTCTCCCACCCATCAAAAAATGTCTATCTATGATAAGGAGATGCTCACCATTGTGCACTGTGAGAACAAAGTGGAGACCCTACGATTGGCCGACGATTTGATTAAAATCGACCATAGAAGCCTTAAGTACTTTTTGGAGCAGAAGATATCATCCTCGGAGTAGCAAAAATGGGTAACCAAACTTCTAGGATTTGATTATGAAATTATTTACAAAAAGGGGAAAGAAAACGTTGTTGCAGATGCACTCTCACGGCTCCCTCAGCAAGCTGAATTTTCAGCTATCTCTCTTCCTACCACCGGCTTCCTCGAGGGCATTAGGGAAGAATGGAAGAAGGATCCAGAAACCAGCAACATCATCAAAAAATTAGAGGAGGATCCAAGTGCAATAGCTCACTATACTTGGGATTTGAGGGATCTACGCTATAAAGGTTGTATTGTGCTTATACCAAACTCCCCTTGCATCAAAGTCATTCTGCATGAAATGCACTCCACACCTTCAGTAGGGCATTTCGGATTTCTAAGAACCTACAAAAGAGTGAAGCAAAACTTTTATTGGAAAGGGATGAAAAAAATTATTTCTGAATACGTAGCACAATGTGATGTATGTCAACAGTAAAAAGGTGAAACAATGGCAAGTCCAGGGAAACTACACCCACTACCCATACTAGACTCGGTGTGGACTGACATCTCCATGGACTTCATCGAAGGGCTGCCACCTTCAAAAGGTAAAAGCACAATCCTTGTGGTGGTTGATCGACTTACGAAATATGCTCATTTTGTGTCTTTGTGTGCAATCCCTACACTGTTGTTAGTATTGCTCAGATTTTCATAGAAAATATTGTTAAACTGCATGGGATGCCAAGGTCCATTGTAAGTGATCGTGACAGGATCTTCACTAGTAAATTTTGGACCAAGTTATTTCAGTTACAGGGCACCAAACTCAAGATGAGCACTGCATACCATCCACAAACTGACGGCCAAAAAGAAGTGGTGAACAGATGTTTAGAGACATACCTTTGGTGTTTCACTAGTGATCGACCAAAGGAGTGGACGAAATGGCTCCCCTTGGCCGAATGGTGGTATAATACTACATATCATTCATCTACAAAATGTACCCCATATGAAGCATTATATGGTCGGCCGGCTCCTGTGATTCCAAAGTATGTAATTGGCTCGGCTAAGGTAGATCAGGTTGACCAAGATTTAATTGATAGGGACAAACTCCTACAGCTGCTAAAGGATAATCTCTCTACTGCTCAAGTTAGAATGAAGCAGCAAGCTGACACACGAAGAAGTGAAAGAGAATTTTTAGTAGGAGATTGAGTTTATCTTCGCCTACAACCTTACAAGCAACTATCCATCAACACACGAGCCTCCATGAAGCTATCTCCACGTTTTTATGGGCCATATCAGATCATAGAGCGTATTGGAGCTATGGCGTACAGACTTAAATTACCCGAAGATGCCAAAATTCACCCTGTCTTCCACGTGTCATGCTTGAAGCCTAAGTTGGGAGAACATGAGACACCCAGATCAAGCGCCCAACACCACTGATGATGGAAATATTCAAGCCCAACCACAAGCCATCCTCAAGCGCAGAGTCGTGATACGTCGTCGACGTCCCTCTCTTGAAGTACTAGTACATTGGACTAATTTACCACTCGAAGATGCCCATGGGAATCATATGAGGAGTGAAGTCGGTTCCCTGAGTTCATGGAACTGACCTTGAGGACAAGGTGATTTGAAGAGGGCGGGCTTGATAGGACCCTAGCAGGGTTAGGTCCTACTCAACCATGTAGCACTAATAAAAACCCCTGTGAGAATGTAATAAACCCCACCTAGCCACCTCTATCCTATAAAGAAGAGAAGCTAGGGTTTATATATGGGTCTTTGGGCTTCTTAGCCGCCGCCCCTTGTATTCTTGGGCCGGCCCGCTAAGGTTGAGGGTAAATTGGGTAGTTCACTTAGGAAGCAGCCCCTAGGGCTAGGGTTTGGAGCTCTATATAAGCTTGTAGCCTCCACCTCTTTGGAATAAGAAAGATCAATCTACAATTGCAGCCACTAGGCTACTTGGAGGGTGGAACCCCTATAGCGTTCCAAGGGTTGATCCCCCTCAAAGATCAATCTCCATAGAATTCCTCTGGGGTTCTATCAGTCATATAGTAATTTGTAATATTTATTTACAAGAGTCCAAGTCCTGATGGACTCTAGGTGGAACTCTATAAATAGGGATATATTTGTTCATTTTCATCAAGCAATCAATTAATGAAAAGTTATTTTAGCTGTTTAGCAAATTCTAGGAGATCAATCCCCTCAAAGTGATCGAGGAGGCCGATCCCCTCGAAGTGATCGAGGAGGCCAATCCCCTCGAAGCGATCATTTATCCCCTTTTCTTCCACCTCTTTTGCTTCTCCTCTGCATCTTTTGTTTCTTCCACGATAAAACCATAAGGGGTTTTATCATTTGGTATCAGAGTAGCGATCCTCAGCATTTTTGCTACAACATCAACTTTGCCACAGCCACCATAAGAAAAAAAAGATTAAAAGGAAGAAAGAAAGAAAGGGCAATAGAACGCAATGATCTATAATCGACGACCATGCAAAACGTAGCCAAGCATCCCCACCACCACTGCTTCGATCGCCCATTGTCGTTGCTTCAACCGGTGGTCATGCATCTGGACCGCCACTGCTTACCGGCCCACACACTCCCCCGTCACCCCTGCTCTCCGGTCGGCAACCACCGCTGCCCTTGCCTTTCCCCTAGTGATCTCTCTCTTGCTCTTTCCCCCCGCCACTCCCCTGCTTCTTGGCTGCGATAATCGCTATTGCTACCGTCTTGATCAGCAACAGTCGCCGCCACTACTCCTCAGCTGCGACCCCCTTAGCCCCTACTTCAACCGCCCGCCACTATTGCTTCAACTGGCGGCCTCGCATCTGGATCGCTGCTGCTCCCCTGGGCCACGCACTCCCCTGCCGCCCTTGCTCTCCGGTCGACAACCACCGCTGCCCGTGCTCTTTCCCTCCCGCGACTATCACCGTCGTAGCCACCGACCTTGGCAGCAACAATCGCTACTTCTGGGCCACACACCTTCGCCACTGCTCTTTGACCCGTAGCCTTGTCCGTCCCAGCCGCGACCATCGCCACCGCTACTCTATGGCCATTGGACCACCTGGCCTTATTGCTCCCTCGGCAACTCTGTCTCCGGCCAGATTCTTTGCTTTGCCGCCACGATGTCGCTTTGTCTTCTTCCCACGCACGTTGCCTTCCAACTTTTTTCTAGTCGCACCACTGCAATCTCAACCCTAGCTACTTGACGATTGCCTCTTACATCATAGCACCTATAGCAACATCGAGGTTGTCACCATCCAACCCTCGGCACCTGCAGCAATACCGCATGCAGCATGCAACGATAGAAAATTTTCTATCTCGTAGCCTCGGCGTTTCATTCCCTTTTTACTAGCGCAGTCGTGTTCGCAGTAACCATCGTAGTCGCAAACTGCCACAACCACTGTTGTTCCTTCCCTCTTCGCTGTTTGCATTGATAGCAATTGTCGTAGCCACATCCCATCACTGCTCCTTCTTGCTTTGCATCTTATTGTAGTCGCTGATTGCCACTAGATTACATCGATGCTGTCGCCTTCCATCCTGTGGTGCTCTCACCCCACACAACGACAGAAATAGGGAATGACTATCGACAACTCAGTTAAGGCCCAAATTGAAGTATTGGAAATCAGAATTAAGAATCGGCTACAGGAGACCCTTAATGAATTCAAAAGAAGCCTGCTAGAGAACTTTACTAAGTTTCAACAAGATGGATAGCTTACTAAAATTCGTTAGACTTCTACAGTATTAAAATATTAGGGCAGATTTGAATGATGATCAAATTAAGTCATAGATTGGTCTGAACGATAGCTAATGGACACCTTTATTGAAGGGCTTAATCCAAATATCAGATATAAAGTTAAGGCTCGACAGCCCCGCACTATGATAGCTGTAATTTTATTTGCATGTCTACATGAGGAAAAAATTAGTTGAGAAAATTGTCGAAACAAAAGTGACCATAAACAAATGATCAGTGAGCCACCTAGTAAGGAGCACCAATGCAAACAAGGGTAACTTCTGGTGATTAAATCAATTAAGGAGAACTGGAAGCTAACAACATTGACTCTAATCATGAAAGTATAGATTTTGATAAAGATGTTGAACCTATTACACATATAGTGCATGTATTAGCTGGCTATTCTAACCCATAAATTATGAAAGTTGAAGAAATTTAAGAACATCAACCTATTATAATTCTGATTGATACTGATAGCACTAATAATTTCATAGACAATAAGGTTGCTGATCGATTGGCTTACCATATTAAAGATTGTAACAAATTCGAAGTAAAGGTCACTGATTGACGAACTTTAACTTGTCATAGCAAATGTTCAATGATAAAACTGATTGTACAGGGCCAAAAACTATTGTTGGATTTCTTTCCCTTGGAAGACTTCAAAGTGATGATCCTAAAGGGAAGACGAAGAAGTAAGGGCACAACTGCTACTAGCCATCGAATGAAGAGGGTTCTATAGAAGACTACAATGACTACTACAATAAAAGGCTGACCTGTTGCTCATACTATCAAACGGTGGAGGTTGTACTTGATCAACGAGTTGTGATGCACTACAGATACCTTGTGTTGAAAGAGAGCTCCCCAGATTAGATGCCACTCAACCTTGAGGATGAGGCTGATTTGAAGGAGGTGGAACTGTTACAATCCTTTTATTTTTTAAGCTTTAAATAATGTTTATAGAGTTATTTAGTTCATAGGAAGTCATATAGTAATTTTTTAATATTTATTTATAAGAGTCCAACTCCTGGTGGACTCTAGGTGGAACTCTATAAATAGGGATGTATTTATTCATTTTCATTAAGCAATCGATCAATAAAAAGTTATTTCAGCCATTTGGCAAACCCTAGGAGGTCGATCCTCTCGAAGCGATCAAAGGAGGTCGATCCCCTCGAAGTGATCAAGGAGGCCGATCCCCTCGAAGCGATCATTTATCCCCATTTCTTTCACCTCTTTCACTTCTCTTCCACTTCTTTCGTTTCTTCTACGATAAAACTCTAAGGGGTCTTATCAGAAGATTGCTAGTGAAAGCCAATGGCCTCGACGAAGGAGGAATTAGGAGTGGACTGTCACGAACGGTCGTCGCGCACTCGCAGCAACTTCGTTCAACGTTCCGTTCGTCGCTTGCCCATGCTTGTACATATCCTTGGCAGCATGTTTTGCCATGTTTTGGTGTGTTTTTCCTTGTAAAAATGTAGGAAATAGCAGCTGCAGCGCAGCAGAACGATCGCTCGCTGCATTTGCCTAGAAATCCAAAAACAGCTCCGTTTTCGTGTGCCACGGGCTGATTTCTGCAGCCCGCGGCCATGAAAATTGTCAGCCATCTCAGCACCCTGGAACCCCCCGGGTGGCACATGGCTGGATGGGGCTTCAGTATAGTGTCGGGCGTTGAACACTTTCACAAGTTTGCACATCAACTTGACGGAACCTTGCCTTCGCGCCCGGCACTTGGGGAGTAGTTGTTTGCGGACTTGCAGCTACTCATTCACCCCTCTAAAGTCCTTGTTTTCCTCCTCTCTTTCTCTGCTTTCTTGCACTCCAAGTGCTCGCTCAATTACTTGTAAAGCTTCCCTCTTCGCGAGACGTCGGGACTTGTTCGCCGCTCGTTCCAACAACTAATCAACTTCTCTTTTACAGGTCCTACGGGACCTGCACGAGGTTGCAGCTCGGCTGACCCTTTGCGGACGCGTATGTCGCAAGGGCGCCTCAAGACTTAGGCAATCCAAGCTAAGTCCGATCGAAGTGGGCGCAAAGGCGATTCTTGACTTAGGCAACTTCAGCTAAGTCGGTGGCTTGCCGCAAGGGTGCCTCACCACTTAGGCAATTCTTGCTAAGTGCGTGACATTGTGGTATCAGAGCAGGCAAGTAATTTGAGCAAGCAACGAAGAAATTTCACAATCTCGCCATGGCGAAACAGCGTGGTGAAACGAGCAATATGGGGCAAGCCGGAATGTTGCCCCAAGCAGCTACAGGAGGGCTGCATGTGCAAACTCGCTCTCACGCTGCAGGAGCCGCTCATGAGGAGCGGGGCAGTGAGCATGAGGAGCGAGAAGTGGGTTGCTCGCCACGAGCGGAGGAGGCGCAATCTGGAGCGCCACAGAAGAAAGAGCCATAGAGAGAGGGTCACAGCGGTGGAAACCCGCTTGGATGTTCTTGAAGTGAGCTTGGATGAACTCTACCAAGGCCAAAGTAGGCTTCTTGGCATAGAGAGCTCGCAAGAAGAAGCTGAATCCCGGATCGACAAGGTTGAAGCCTTAGTCGACCGACTGACGGATGACACAAAGGACTCCGTGCAACATTTGCAAGAAATGGTGACGGAACTCACTTCCAAAGTGGCAATGCTCACAAGGGCGTTGAATGCGGGGGGAAGCAACACCCGCGTTGCACCAACACAAAGCTTCAGGGTGCTTGACCCACATTGTTATGGGGGTGCTAGAGATGCGAAGGAGCTCGAGAATTTCTTATTTGATATGGAACAGTACTTTCGAGCTACGCGGCCAGACTCTGAGGATACCAAAGTTTCGATAGCGACTTTGTATCTGAACGGTGATGCAAAGCTTTGGTGGAGAACCCATTGGGAAGAGATTCAAAGCAGGGTCGGTGCCGAGTGGACACATGGGACGACTTGAAGCGTGAGTTGAGAACTCAATTCCTACCTGAGAACACTGAGTTCGTCGCAAGGAGGAAGTTGAGATAACTCCACCAAACGACTTCCATTCGGGACTATGTGAAGCAATTTTCTGCACTAATGTTGGACATTTAAGATATGTCTGAAAAAGATAAGCTGTTCAGCTTTCTTGATGGCCTGAAGCCATGGGCTCAATAGGAACTTCATCGACGGAATGTCACTGATTTGATCGGAGCAATTGCAGTCGCAGAAAGGCTTACCGACTTTGCTTCTTCAGAGGACCCGAGGAAGAAGAAGCGATCCACAGAAATCACCAACCAAGGCACCCACCTGGGAAGGAACCTAGGGGTGAGCAAAGGAAGAAGAGTTTCCATAAGGGGCCGAACTCAAATGGCAGGGCCTCAAAACCTAGGAGATGTTTCTTGTGCGGAGGATCACATAGTGTATGGGAATGCCCGCAAAAACAAGCACTCAATGTCTTGTCGGCTTCCATCAAAACCCCTAAGCCAGATAAGGGCAAGGCAGTTGCCCTCAGTTCGAGTAGCTCTGAGTCGGGCAACGACGATGAGAAGTCGCAAGGACCCCGAATGGGTACGATGCGTTTGTTGAATGCATTAAGGGTCAAGTGGGGAGAAACGAAGCCAAAGCAACAAAAGCGAGAAGTAGTGAGCTGATGTACGTAAACATCAGACTCAATGGCCAAACCACCCAAGCAATGGTGGACACGGGTGCTACTCACAACTTCATCGCCGATCGAGAAGCAAAGCGACTTGGGTTAATCTTAGAGAAGAACCCAAGTCGGATGAAGGCGGTTAACTTGGAGGCTAAGCGAATCTCTGGGCTAGCAAAGAGAGTCTCCATCAAGATCGGATCGTGGAGCGGGCACACAAATATGATGGCGGTGCCATTGGATGACTTCCAAATGATTCTTGGAATGGAGTTCATGCATGCAGCAAAGTTGGTACCAATGTCGTTCCTAGACTCCATATATCTAATGGGAGGTGACAACCCCTGTGTGATTTCTGTCACTCGAAGAGGAACCCAGGATCCCCAGCAACTATCAGCGTTACAACTGAAGAAGGGTGTACGCAAAGGAGAGTTAACTTTTGTGGCTGCGATGAAGGTAGAAACACTCGATGGGGAGGCCCGCAAAGAACCTGCTGTGGTGGCAAATGTCCTGAAGGAGTTCGAAGATGTTATGCCACCTGAGTTGCCGAAAACTCTGCTACCACGTAGAGGCGTGGATCATCTTATTGAGCTGGAGCCAGGAGTGATTCCTCCAGTGAGACCACCATACTACATGCCCCCTCCTGAGTTGGCAGAGCTCTGAAAGCAGTTAGATGAACTGCTAAGCGGTGGTCTCATCCGTAGTTCCAAAGCACCATTCGGAGCTCCAGTTCTCTTCCAGAAGAAACAAGATGGGAGTCTCCGACTATGCGTTGACTATCGAGCCCTTAACAAGGTAACTGTGAAGAACAAATATCTCATCCCTCTTATTGCGGACTTGTTCGACCAACTGGGCAAAGCAAAGTATTTCTCGAAACTCGACCTTCGGTTGGGGTATTGACAGGTGCGCATTGCTGAAGGTGATGAAGTGAAGACTACCTGTGTGACCAGGTATGGAGCATTTGAATTCTTGGTGATGCCTTTCGGCTTAACCAACGCTCCAGCCACATTCTGCACCCTTATGAACCAGCTATTCAAGGAGTATCTAGACAAGTTTGTGGTTGTCTACTTGGACGATATCGTCGTCTACAGCCGAACACTTGAGGAGCATATTGAACACCTCCGAACAATCTTCAAAGTTCTCAGAGAGAATTCTTTGTTCGTAAAAAGAGAGAAGTGCTACTTTGCTCAGAAAGAGATCTTATTCTTGGAGCATCGGATCGGCGACGGTTCCATTCAGATGGATAAAGCAAAGGTGCAAGGTTGGATGGCAAACTCCAAAGAAGGTGCAGAACCGAGATCCTTCCTTGGGTTGTGAACTACTATCGACGCTTCATCTTTGGGGTATTCAAGCGCGCAACTCCACTAATGAGTTCTTTGAAGAAAGAGCAGCCTTGGAGATGGTCCGACAAATGTGAAGCAGTATTCCAAGACCTAAAGGCTGCCATTCTGGAAGAACTAATGCTTAAATTGTTAGACTATGGGAAGCCCTTCGAAGTCCATACAGATGCTTCAGACTTCGCTATTGGGGGAGTACTTATGCAGGAGGGCCATCCTGTGGCCTATGAAAGCCGTAAGTTCAACGAGACCGAGCGGCGGTATCCTGTGCACGAGAAGGAGATGACAGGGTGATCCACTGCTTACGAGTGTGGTGACACTACCTTCTTGGATTGCGATTTGTACTGAGGATAGACAACATCGCTTTGAGTTACTTTCAGACTCAAAAGGAACTCTCCCCAAGTTGCTCGGTTTCTGGGACGATTCTGGACCGAGTTGTTCAAATTGTTGGGATCGAAGCTATACTTCTCCACAAGCCTCCACCCCCAAACGGATGGCCAAACTGAGAGAATAAACTCGCTCCTAGAGCAATATCTTCGGCACTACGTGAGTGCCAACCAACGAGATTGGGTGAAATTGTTGGACATAGCCCAATTCTCCTACAACCAGCAGCGGAGCTCTGCATCCAACAAGAGCCTCTTTGAGATCATCACTGGACAACAGCCATCGACTCCTCACACTTTGGCTATTGGATATACAGGGAGTAGTCCGTCCGCATATCACTTGGCAAAAGAATGGCATCGAAATGTAGATATTGTGCTGGCCTACTTGGAGAAGGCGGCCAGAAAGATGAAGAAGTGGGCAGACTTGGGAAGGCAACCCCAGGAATACAAAGTTGGCGATTTGGTGTTAGTGAAGCTCCAACCAGCATCACTCCAATTCTTTAGAAACAAGGTGTATAAAGGATTAGTGCACAAGTATGATGGCCCCTTCCCAATTATCAGTAGGGTGGGCAATGTTTCCTACAAGTTGCAACTGCCGGCGTGGCTCAAGATTCATAATGTTTTCCATGCCAGCAACTTGAAAGCCTACCACTCCGATCCACAAGATGCTTCTCGAGGCATTTCAACTCGTCAATCTCCCACCAGAGCTTCCTACAAGAAGCGAGTTGAAACCATTTTAGCAGATCGCAGGACAAGGCTACCCAATGGAGCTGAAAAGATTGAATACTTGGTGAAGTGGCGGAAATTTCCCAAAACCGAAGCCAGTTGTGAGCCAGAAGACACCCTTCGACATGAAGAAGTAGCTATCAAAGCCTACCAAAGAGTGTCAATGAGGGCGTCGACAGCTTAAGTGGGGGAGAATGTCACGAACGGTCGTCGCGCACTCGCAGCAACTTCGTTCAACGTTCCGTTCGTCGCTTGCCCATGCTTGTACATATCCTTGGCAACCTATTTTGCCATGTTTTGGTGTGTTTTTCCTTATAAAAATGTAGGAAACAAGCAGTGTGGCGCACTGAAACGATCGCTTTGCATCGCCGTAAATCCAAAAATAGCTCCGTTGCGTGTGCCACGGGCTGATTTCTGCAGCCGCGCCATGAAAATTTTGTCACCATCTCAAAGCACCCTGGAACCCCCCGGGTGGCACATGGCTGGATGGGGCTTCAGTATAGTGTCGGGCGTTGAACACTTTCACAAGTTTGCACGTCAATTTGACGGAAACTTGCCTTCGCGCCCGGCACTTGGGGAGTAGTTGTTTGCGGACTTGCAGCTGCTCATTCACCCCTCTAAAGTCCTTGTTTTCCTCCTCTCTTTCTCTACTTTCTTGCACTCCAAGTGCTTGTTCAATTGCTTGTAAGGCTTCCCTCTTCGTGAGACGTCGGGACTTGTCAGCCGCTCGTTCCAACAACTAATCAACTTCTCTTTTATAGGTCCTACGGGACCTGCACGAGGTTGCAGCTCGGCTGACCCTTTGCGGACGCGTATGTCACAAGGGCGCCTCAAGACTTAGGCAATCCAAGATAAGTCCGATCGAAGTGGGTGCAAAGGCGATTCTTGACTTAGGCAACTTCAGCTAAGTCGGTGGCTTGCCGCAAGGGTGCCTCACCACTTAGGCAATTCTTGCTAAGTGCGTGACAGGACGTAGGTCGGATGATCGAATCACTATAAATTAGTGTGTTCTTTCCTTGCTATGCATTTTATGTTCTACTTTTTATTTATATTACAAATTATCTTCCTTGCTCATTGCTCTCTACTCATTATGAATGTCTTTAAGTTTAAAGCATTTTCGATATGACTTTCATCGAAATGAAGCATTTCATATGAAATGATTTTTCGAAATCGACATTTTTAACCACTACACTAATTCATCCCCCCCTCTTAGTGCTGAACTTAATCCTAACATCTTTTTCATTTTTTATCAATATGGCATATTAATAGGGGGAGTTTAGTTAAACTCCGTCATCAATTGGTTATCATCATAAAAAAGGGGGAGATGGTTGAATATCAGATTTTGATGATGAAACCAATTGATAGAGTTTATGATCTAATTTAAGTTTTGAGTAACATTGGACAAGCTTCGATCATGGAGAGATGATTAAAGTAGAAAGAATTAATGTTGGGCTAGAGTGGAACGTTAGACTATCTTCGATCATGGACGTAGGTTGTATGACCGAACCACTATAAAAATCTGGTTTGCATTTACTTATTGCTTTTATCTTTCTACAAACTATTTTATTTGGCTGCCCTACTTCCGTATCACTGTCTTTCTTCATCTCTAAACTCTCTCAAGTTAATTATGTTTCTGATATGCTTCAATCGAAATCGGTTTTAGTCGAAACGAGGTTTTTAACGTACGAAGTTTCCAAAATCGTCAAAATTTATCGTCTTTATCCACTACACTAATTCACCCCCCTCTTAGTGCTACTCTAGATCCTAACAATTAGTATCAGAGCCACGTTTTTTCTCATTCGGATTCACACCCATTAGAAATGACTCTTCATGGCTTTTAAGAGAGCTTTTCGGTTGTTCATCTACTGTTCTTTAACAGGTCAGTCTATACTTATTAGAAAAGTCGAATGAGAGTTTTCCTAATTTCTATGAATTTGGATTTATGAAATATTATTGGAAATGGTTTTCAACTTCCCTCTAAACCGACGAATAAATGGTCAGACTTAGAGAGAAAATCTTTTTCTTTAAATGCAAAGATTATGAATGCCATATTTTGCACTCTAGATAAAACTGAGTTCAATCAGATTTCTTCTTGCGAAACGAATTTTGATATTTGGTGAACAATTGAAATCACACATGAGGGAACTAGTAGAGTCAAAGACTCGAAAGTAAACCTCTTATTGCATGATTTTGAGCTTTTTCGAATGCAACTAAGCGAGACTATAGGCGACATGTACATCCGTTTCACGGATATTGTTAATAGTCTAAAAGCTCTTGAAAAATCTTTTTCGGATTTTGATCTCGTAAATAAGATTTTAAGATTCCTTTTAAAAAGGTGGGATCCTAAAGTAACCGCAATACAAGAAGCTAAAAATCTAAATGACCTTCCGATAGAAGAACTCATTAGCTCATTAATAATGTATAAAATGAGCTTTTTAGAACTTGGTGAACACTTGAACCACCTTCCAAAGGACTGGAAGGATTTGGAACTTCGGACAAATGAATACCACTTAAGTGATGACTCAAGTGATGAGGACATTGAACACATAACAATGAATTTTAATAAATTTATTAAACAAAAACATAAAACTAAAAATGAACTTGAACAGAGGAAGAGGCCAAAGATGAAGATGAAACGCAAAGAAGAATCAAGTGACGAAACGGTGAATTGGGTTTTGACGAGTTTCAACAACAAGGTAAGCAACTTAACTCCCTTGATTTATTTTGAAATTATATGAAGTTTTTCTTGAGTGCTTAACTTAGTAGGAATTTTTTGTTCATGCTTTTCTTGTGTTTTTGGAAATAAGAAATTATTTTAAAAAATTATACTATGCTTTTTCTTTTAGTATTTTTGAAAAGTAAAAAATTATGAATGATGATTGCTTAGTTTATGATTTTCGTATTGAATTTTGATGCATGGTTTGACGTAAAAGTTAATTAGCATGATTATGTTTAATGGGATTAATCCATGATTGTGTACTTGATGGTTTTCATGACAAAAATTATTTTTTGAATTTATATGATGCATGACATTTTCATATGAAAAATTTGAACATACTCGTATAAGATCAATCACATGAAATAAAATACATAAAAATGAAAAATATGCTATTATGATGTTTTTGTGTTTTGTGTTTGGTCTTGATGGCTTTATGATGTAACTTATGTCTTGTTTTTTAAATGTTGATACATGAATCTAGTAGAAAAAGACAAGAGCATGCTTACATGTAAATCATCTCCGTTGCTCTTAATAAAATTTTCGAATGAAAGATTTTGATGCATTTGTTTTATAAAATTGAATGAGCTAAAGAATGACAAATGTCTTAGCAATGAAAGCTTATATAATGCTTGATGAACTCACATCTTAAAGCTATGCATGATGAATCATATGTCTTGTTATATACGTTTTTGATCTAAATCGTCTTTATGATGTTTTTGCCTTTATGTCTTGAACTTTCATGATTGTCTCAATTTGCCATTAAAAGACAAAGGCATGCTTATTTGAAGTAAATCATAAAAAGGAAATGCATGATCTTGAAAATTTTTCTATCTCTAAAGTTTTCGGTTTTGATGAATCCATGTGAATCTCTTAAATCGAATCTTTTGAAAAATGCCATATGCTTAATGTGATTCGACTTAATGATTTTTATGACAAAATTTACCTTTTCATCTTGAATGATGATATTTGTTTTTATTAAGGGCAAAAAACATGGTTATAAGAAGCAAATCACATATAAAAATGAAATTCAATCCTTTATCTCAATCTTATCGATTTTTCTATAGGAAATTCATGAATCCATGCTTGTCATGTATGAATGTGATTTTGAGAATGATTCCGGATTTGACAAATGCTTGATTCGTATTTATGACATAAGATATATTTTAAATATGAATCATGCTTCATTCATGTTAAATGCTTCAATCATGCTCTATCTCCCTTAATTCATTTGTTCTCTTTTTTATTTACCAAAGAGGAGAACCTTCTAAATGAATTATGAAATTGATGATTTGATAATAAGTGTTTATCAAAAATCTATTTATCATTTTGCAATCTCTAAAAAGTTGATAATCACTTCATTCATGTTATGAATCTTGCAAGTGATTTTGATTTGATTATGAGTTTCGAGTTGACAAAATGAGTTTGAATGATTTTATGATTTTATAACTCCTCTCTTGATCACTTGAAATCATGACTTTGAATTCTTGACTTAAGATATTTTTGCGAATCAAAATATTTTCCTCTATGATTGCTTTTTTTTATCATTTACCAAAGAGGAGAATAATTCAAGTTTATGTCAACTTATAAATCTCATAAACTATGTTAATGATTTTGATGATTCAAACTTGAATGAGCTTTATCACAATCCAAGTCTTGATATCTTGATATTTGATACTTGGAATTCCTATGCATGAATCAAGTGGTTCTGCACTCAAATGAATCACTTATCGACATTTATGATTGTGATGTATTTTATCATTCAAATGTGATCTTGTTGGCTTGAAATACTTTTTGAAATTTTTGACATGATTTTTCTTTGCCATGTAAGCCTTATATGAAGATTCAAAATTGATGTATATTTTTATTGATGTAAATTTATAATTGATATGAAAAGTGGATATAATTAAAATTTTCAGCCATTGAGTCCTCCCTTCTTTTTGACAAAACAAAGGAGGAGTTAGATTGCTAGCATGTGCATCACAAAGAAAAAATTGCTAGCTTGAATGAAAAATCTAAAAGAACTTGCTATCTCAATAGAAGCAAAAATTGTAAAACTTAGAAAATTTGTAATCCTACATTTGCTTTGCTTCTATGCTTGTATGCTTAAAGTGATGATATCTTTACACAAATTGCATGCAAAAGAAGCAAAACTTACAAGCTTGCTCTTCTCAAAAGAGAAGAAAGAAATTGCATGCATATCGTAAAGAAAGAAAAAAAAGTGCAACTTGCACATCTTTGAATACTATTTGCTTGCACTTCTCAAAGGAGAATAAAAAAATCTGCCATCATGAACACCATCACAACAAGTGCTATCTTGCATATCATGAAAATTAAACTCAAAAAACCTTACTATGATTGAATGTGATAAATCTAGCTTATATGAGTTGACTTGCATATCTTTTAAAATAGCTAGAGCTACATAGGGGGAGAAGTAGATTGATGACTTCATGCAATGTAATATTAATTGAATATTTTACATATTTGCATGATGTTTTTGACAACATGATTTTGATACAAGTTGCTTGGATTTAGGATAATCCAAGTGTTCTATCAATGGCATATTGATAGGGGGAGTTTGGTTAAACTCCGGGGAGTTAAGGTTAACTCTATCAGTCATCAATTAGTTATCATCATAAAAAAAGGGGAGATTGTTGAATCTCAAATTTTGATGATGAAACTAATTGATTATTTTTTATTTATCTAATTGCGTTTTAAGTCATGTAGGTCTACTCGATCAGAATTCGATAGTTGATGCAAGAGGAATTGACATTGCATCGGAAGTGATCATGTTAGGATATTGGATGTCGAGCCGGAGGTCTGATTGACAATCGGCAGAAGGCTTCGAACGTCGAGCATTGGGCCAAGAAGAGCGGGTTGCACTAAGAATATCAAGGTTACGGAGGTCAACCGTCGATTGGGCAACAGACCGCAAGAGAGGATGGTGTGCTGAAGAATCAGACGAAGCGTCGATAGGCCAATGATGTGCCGGGTAACAGAATGTCCATTCATTTTATAATTGTCTAAATCGAATTAGAGTTTTATCTTGTGTGTGCAGGATTAATTATGATAATAATGAAGACATAAAGCAAAGCAAAGTGTCAGAGTCAAGTGCGATGAAATCGTTGGGAGTTCGAGAGTTCAAGGAAGTCTAAAGATTCATCGGAGTGCTACCGGAACTAGTTGAGAACGAGTATGAAACTTGCCGAAGGGTTTTCGGAAGTTCGCTGAAAGGTTTGTCGGAAATTCGCGGAGCTCACTGAGAAAGATCGGAGCTTACCGAAGAAGCTCATCGAAACTCGCTAAGATCATTGTGAAGTCTAGGAGCTTGCCAGGTGTCCACAGAAGGGTGTTCGAGGGATCGTCGGAAGATCATCGGAAGTTCGTCGAAAGCTCATCGGACTAAGTCTTGACTTGCCAGACTTTGCAATAGCTTAGGAATGTCTTTAAAATTCATAGTTAGCATATTAATTTAGGTTAGGATTAGGTGTTAATCCTATAACCTAAGTAAGGGCCAACTGGGCCTGATAACAGATTGGTTTGGGCCGAGTTTAAGGCCCAACCAAGTGTGCTGGACCTGTCTGGCAGTGGCATCACCAGATTGGGGTGGTGGCACAGCCTAGGTCCAGCAACCCAAGTGGTCTGGGTGGTGGTACCGCCTGGGGCAGAGTGCCCAGGCGGTGGCACCGTTGGCTGGGCGGTGGTACCACCAAGTACACTGACCATGTTAGTGTGTCAGGTAGTGGTACCGCCAGGCTGGGCAGTGGTACCGCCCAGTACACTAACAAGGTTAAAAAGCTTGGGTGGTGGTATCGTCAGTAACTTAGAAAACTGGGATGATTCAAATTTGGGCTCCAAATTTGAATCACCTTGGGGTCTATAAATACCTCTCTCATCTCTGGTTAGAAAAGATAAGCACATACACTTTGAAAGTAGAGAAACTCTGTTTAAATATCTAGAAATCCCCTCCTCTAGTCCTTACTTGTTTTCAAGTTAAAAAGAGAGGGATGAGTGCTTGTAAGGGTTGCCTCCTAAGCCCGTCAAAAGGAGAGTGCTGTAAGGGAGTTGGTCTTCGCCCTTGGAAGGAAGACAACTAGTGAAAAAGCCGGTGGCCTCAAGAGAAGAGGAATCGAGAGTGGACATAGGTCGTATGACCGAACCACTATAAAAATCTGGTTTATGTTTACTTATTACTTTTATCTTTCTGTAAACCATTTTATTTGGCTGCCCTACTTCCTTATTACTATCTTTCTTTATCTCTAAACTCTCTCAAGTTAATTACATTTTCGATACACTTCAATCAAAATCGATTTTAGTCGAAACGAGATTTTCAATGTACGAAGTTTCTGAAATCGTCAAAATCTGTTGTCTTTATCCACTACATTAATTCACCCCCCCCTTCTTAGTACCACTCTAGATCCCAACAGTGATACCACCAATACCTTGAAGACCTAGGATGAGACTGATTTTGGCTCCAATTTGAATCCATTTGAGGTCTATAAATACCTCTCATCTCTACTCAAAATACATAAGAATTGAGAACAAAAAGAGGGAAAACACCATTGTAATTGTGTAAAAATTCCTCCCCTCTAACTCTAAGTTTTGGTTAAGTTTAAGAGAGGGGTGAGTGGAGTTGTAAAGATTATCTCCTAAACTTGTGAAAAAGAGAAGAGAGCTGTAAGAGGGTAGTTGGTCTTCGCCTATTGAAGGAAGACCATTAGTGGAAGCTGGCGGCCTCGACGGAAGAGAAATCGGGAGTGGATGTAGGTCGGGATGACTGAACCACTATAAACTCCAGTATGCTCTATTTTTGTGCCATTTCTTTCATGCTTTTGCTGCTTACTTTGTTGCTCACTTCATTTTGTACTTACTCTAAGTAAAGCATATTTCAATATCATTTTCGATATGGGCTTTTATCAAAATGATATTTCTAAACTGATGTTTTTATCATACGTACTAATTCACCCCCCCTCTTAGTACTGATTTTGAACCAAATAATAATCTTTTAAAGTGTAGAAGTCTCTCCTTCTAGAGCTTAGAGTTAGTCCTAAGAGAGGTGTGTGAGAGAACACTTGTAAAAGAAAGAGTTGTATGAGGGTAGTTGGTCTTTGCCCATTGAAAGAAGATCGTTAATGGACGCTAGTGGCTTCGACGGAAGAGGAATCAGGAGTATACTATCACAGACAAATTTTAGAAGGCTTGTCAAATATAATGCTTATGTATATCCGTGTCTTTTCGGGTTGTTCATGAGTTGCCAAATACATAAAGGGCTGGCCAAAGGCTTAATAGCCCCATTTGAGTGAGTTTGGTGGCCATGTAGGCTTATACATAAAGTATGTGTCATGTGAACACTTGTAATAGATTTAGTCTGTAGTAGACAATTTTATACCTTTGTTGTGTAACTGTTCTGAGCTTGTGATGTCCATGGTTAGAATTTGCATTAGCTATAAAGTGTTTGCTGAAAGGGTTACTTGTGGATCTCGTGTGAAGTGCTTTCTCTGTCCCATCTTCTCTTTTGCAGGTCCTAAGGGATTGTAGGAGGTTTCAGGGAGGTTGACCTTTGTGAGCGACACATAATGGTGCCACACGGCTTAGGCAAAATCAGCTAAGTTCGTGACAGTTAGTATCAGAGTGAGACAAGCACACATAGAAACACTTGGCTTGCAAACATGGGGGACCTAAGAGGGCTGCATGAGGGCAACCAATATGCGCGACCGTTTAGGAGAAATAGACATAAAGTTGTAGGAGAAGGAGTCGCTTAGAGGAGTGGGCATCCAAGAATGATATTCAGAGGAATGGCCAACCCTTCATGCAAGAGGCACCACGAGGATAAACAAGCTAAGAAGAATTACGTAGCATACAAATGGTTGGGATGGTTGAGTTCAAGTAGTGGCTCGACGTTGGTAAACAAATTTGACAGTGCTTGAAACAAGCAGGGCGCTTGGTAAAGGATGAGACCATGCAAGGAGGAGCGGGTTGTTCAATGATCGAAAGAGTTGTGCAAAGCTTACAGAGGTGAGGGGAATTGCAAACTCAAAGAATTCGATACTTATGCAAGGACTTATATGCGGACGACGGATTGTCCATGGCCATCCCAAGGCGGCTGAAGGTCGGTGCCATAGAGTATTGAAACTTTCTCTTCAACACGAGAAGGATACGTCCGTAAGAGGCTGAAATGTGCAGCTGGTTCAGCATGTTGCTAGACTCGGAGGGGTGCAATGGGAACTATATTGGCGAAGAGTCATAATCTAGTAGGTGCATTGTAGAGGCAAAACAATGCACCATTGGTTCGATAAGGCGGAGTAGTCCAAGGGGATGGGGGTCTCTGAAACTTCCAAAGAGAAGGATGTGAAGAGAAAAATTACTCCAATGGGACAGATATCCAAGAGGGATAAGTCCCAGTTCTTTAGAGAGAGAATTATGTGCAACAGATCACACATATTGAGGAGTGCCTCAAGACAAAGCTCAACGAACCAAGCAAGCGACAAGGAGTTATCGCATGATCTTACAAGAGACAATATGTTGGTGGACGCATACCGAGATCAAGTGGGGGAGTGACCCAAGGTAACATAGTGAAAGCACACTTGGAGCCGATATGGAGATCAGACTCAATAGAGGGCTGACTCATGGAATGGTTGGCGTGAGGGCCACCATTAACTCAATGCAAATTGAGAAGTAAAGCAACTTGGGGGTAACTTAGTGATGTACCCAAGATGCATGAAGAGAGTTGGCATAGAAGACGGAACATGGCGCAGAGGCTTGGTGCTTTCCTTAGATAGAGGTCAAGGACATGGACTCTTGCAGAGGCAGGAGTAGGATCATGTCGTTCCATGGGTTTCTTATTCTGATAGAGCAGACTCATCTTGCATAGTGCCAAAGATGAAGGGAACTTTGAGGCACATGCACCTTATCTCAGTGAGGCATTTGACGGAGGAACTAAGGTGACACAGCTCGTAGAGGCAAAGTTGGTGTCAAAAGGTCTTGGCACGAGGCAAGAGGACGTAGAGGCAGGTACTCTTGAAGAATATGCCACAGTGTTGCTATTCGAGTTGCCATGAGGAAAGCGGTGCACAGTAGAGATTGTGCTAGTAGGGGCAAAGGCCTGGGATCCAGATAATGGTACACCAATTTCAGTGAAGTTAGGGGACTTCAGAGGAGCTGCTAGGTGACGGACTGTCCTAGAGCTATGCTTCATCTGGGTGTGACCCGAGAGAGAGTGGATGAAGGTCGATTACCAAAGGAGCCAACAAAATTAAAGGTGGTAAAGGACCTGTGATGTGTTGGCATAGGCCACACTGGAGAGATTGCGGTTCGAGTTCATACCATAAGGATCAGAATGCAAGGAGATGTCACCAGGAGGCGACATGGTGCAGCGGATCATGGTGGAATAGTTCGAGGCAACGCAACAAACACAAGACTTATCCCGTGAGGGACAAGATCATATGAAGGTATGATCGGGAGCGTAATTGGGAGCTCCATATTGGTGAGCGACATGATGGCAAGAAGGGTTATGGATTCAAGCAGGGAATGCCACGGTGCCATAGAGGCAGGTCTTTTATGTGTGTATCGAATGTTGCATTGAATGAAAGCCTTGGGCATCAACTTATGGGGGCTGTGCACTACCAAGGGAGAAGTTCAGATGCAAGTACCAGTGAGTCTCATGGGGGGGACTGGATTATGCAGAGGTCTGATCGGAGCGGCTGAAGAGTTAGACTGCTTCAGAGCTCACATTCGCTTAAGGGAGCCTGGCAAGTCAAAGGACAAGGTTGAGTAAGCGAACATTGCGACCAATAAAGCTAAGGAGAATAGAAGTGATGCAAGCCCTATAACATGATGGCAAAGGCCATACATGGGAGTTGTAGTCTATCTTTCCATCGACCAAGAGGAACTGCTCAAAGAACATAGAGGTGTTGAAGTAGGTGGTCAAAAAAGGGCGAGGAAGTAATAACGAGTTCGGAGGAACTCAGTTACCCGGTGAGTCCCATGGGGGGATTGGATCATGTAGAGGTATGATCAGAGCAGCTGAAGAGTTGGACTGTTTCAGAGCTCACATTCGTTTAAGGGAGCTCGGCAAGTCAGAGGATAAGGTCGAGTAATTGAACATAGCGACCAATGAAACTAAGGAGAACAGAAGTGGTGCAAGCCTTGCAACATGATGGCGGAGGCCATACATGGGAGTTGCAGTCTGTCTTTCCGTCTACCAAGAGGAATTGCTCAAAGAACATAGAGGTGTTGAAGTAGGTGGTCGAAAAAGGATGAGGAAGCAATGACGAGTCCAGAGGGACTCAACTACCCAAAATCGAGCATCGGTTAGAATGAAGATAGACTTAGAGGAGTGTTGTAGTGCTACAGAGGCGGATCTACCAATCATGAAAAAGGAACGCAGATGCGAGACAACGGATAGTAGTGCCATGGCACTGCGAAGGCAGGACTTCCATGGAGTCATCGATCCCTTGCTCTCATAGAGGGAGAACGCTTGGTCGTGATATGGGCCATGGAGGAGGAGAATAATGACAAACTCTATGTACCTTGACAAGGCTGAAGGGCAGAGGCTTGGGAACTTCGTAAGATCGGTGTCAATGGACTTCTCATCAAGATAGCCGTAAGTGAAGGACTTCAGGTCGATGCAAGAGTACAAGAGCAAAGAATGAAGTATGTAGTACGCGGTGTTGTACTTTTGTTACTCAGAGGAGTAGGTGGCAAAAATGATGGAGAAGGCAGTACAATCCCAAAGGTGACCAAATCTATCGGAGACTTATTCTAAGTTGGAGTGATAACTTCTTGCATTCCAAAAGTTCAATGGCATTGAGAAGGTGAATCATAGTAGCTGACTCAATGTAAGGATTTTAAACACTTCAAGTGCTTCGGAAGTGTGAGTTAAGAGCAGACGAATTCTAGTAACCAGCCCGATGCACGAAGTACAACCTCGAGGAGGTGGGCGAAGTCAAGTAATCTTTGCTTTCTCAACGCTCAAGAGAATGGGTGAAACCGAGTACTCCAGCTCTCTTAGTTATCCAGCAGAGGAGCTCTGCACAGATCTGAAGACTCTTAGAAGAGATTAATGGAAGACAACAATTGTTAAGTCCTCACCAATGATGATTAGTGCTACTGAGAGTAGATTATCCACTTCATTTTTTAACTGGATGCCAATCAAAAGCGGAAGTAAAGCGAACCTACCTGGATGAAACAATTAAGTGGAAGAAGATTCGATGGAAAAATTTTATGGAGGAAGGACCAGAAAACTTCAAAGGTTGCGAGTTGATGCTCGTTAAAGCTTCAACAAGCATCTATCTAGTTCAAGGGACAAGAAGAATTTGAAGATTGGTGCATATCAAAGAGAGTCTTTTCCTTCATAAGATGAATTTATAAGAACTAACAAGGATCAACACAACTCTACTGACCCCACACCAGAGTCAAAGTCATTAGTTAGTTGAAGCAGCGTGGTAGATTAAAGTTCAACGACTCAAAAACAATATCAGCGGAAGCAGTTAGTAGCCGAGAGGTGCATCGTAGGAGCAGAAGATTGAAGATCCAGCAAAGACAAGGAGTTGCAGCATCAGCAAACGTTTTGATGAGGACGTCGAAGGAATAAGTGGGGGAGAATGTCACGAACAAATTTTAGAAGGCTTGTCAAATGTAATGCTTATATATGTCCATGTCTTTTCAGGTTGTTCATAAGTTGTCAAGTATTTAAAGGGCTGGCCAAAGGCTTAATAGCCCCATTTGAATGAGTTTGGTAGCTGTATAGGCTAGTACATAAAGTATGTGTCATGTGAACACTTGTAACAGATTCAGTTTGTAGTGGACCAATTTTATACCTTTGTTGTGCAACCATTCTGAGCTTGTGATGTCCATGGTTGGAATTTGCATTGGCTATAAAGTGTTTGCTAACAGGGTTGCTTGTGGATCCCGTGTGAAGTGTTTTCTCTGTCATGTCTTCTTTTTTGCAGGTCCTAAGGGATTGTAGGAGGTTTCAGGGAGGCTGACCTTTGCGGATGACATGCAATGGTGTCACATGGCTCAGGCAAAACTAGCTAAGTTTGTGACAGGATGTAGGTCACGATGACCGAACTACTATAAAATTGGTGTGCCTCCCTTTATCTACTTGTTTACTTATTTTACAAGTGCTTTACCTGCTCATTACGACTCTTGCAAAAGTTTTAAGTCTCATGTTTCCTATATGGTTTTATCGTATAAAACTTTAAATCAATGTAATTTTTATCAAAAGTACTAATACAGCTCCCCTCTTAGTGTCGATTTGGATCTAATAGTTAATCTTAGAGCCATATTTTTCTCATTTGGTTTAACACCCAAAGTGAAATGACTTTTCTCGGCTTTCAAGATAGTCTTTCTATCACTCATCCTCCTATGTTCAATGGGATGGATTACACATATTGAAAAACTTGAATAAACTTTTTTTTGCTTTCTTTGGATTTGAATTTATAGAATATTATCAAAAATAATTTTTAAAGTCTTCTGAACCAATGAACTTATGGAATGATTTGGAGAAGAAGACTCTCTTTAAATGCTAAAGTGATAAACACTTTATTTTATGCTCTTGATAAAAATGAATTTAATCAGATTTCAATTTATGAAACTTTACATGAAATTTGACACACTCTTGAAATCACACATGAAGGCACAAGTAGAGTAAAAAATTCTAAAATAAATCTTTTGATGCATGATTTTGAATTATTTCGAATGAAACCAAGTGAAACAATTAGAGATATATACACCTGTTTTATAGATATTGTTAATGATTTAAAAAGTCTTAATAAATATTTTTTAATCTCAAACTTGTAAATAAAATACTAAGATCCCTTTCAAAAAGTTGGGATCCGAAAGTGACGGCTATTCAAGAAACAAAGGACTTGAACTATTATCCTCTCGAAGAACTTATTGGGTCATTAATGACCTATGAGATGACATGTATGACACAAGATGAACATGAGAATCACATTCGAAAGAACAAGAAGGATATGATACTAAGAACCAAAGAATATCACTTGAGTGATAACTAAAGTGATGATGATGATGACCTTGAATTTATCATAATTAAACAAAAAAATCATAAAATAGGAAACTAAGAATAAAAATGAACTTAAAAAGAAGAAGCTGCTAAAGAATAATAAGGCAACATGGGACGAAACGAGTGCATCCAAAGACGAGGTTGCAAGTTATGCTTTGAGGGCTTTCGATAGTGAGGTAAGTGACTTAACCAAAACCCCTTTACTATGAAATTACTTGATGCTTTTCATGAGTTGCTTGATGATTTTAATTTAGCTATCAAGAAATATAAAATACCAAAATAAAAAAATGATCATGCTTTTCTCTCTAGTTAAATAAAAAGAGATGACTATTGCATATTAATTCCTTGCACTTAGTATAAAGTGTTGGACTCACTTAAGAAAGAAAATGTATTATCATGATAAATCAAATCTTTTGTTTGAAGATGCCTTATGTTTAATATGTTATATTTTTGGTCTTAAGAATTTTTATGATAAAATTTATTTTTCGATCTTAAATGTTGATGCATGTTTTTATTTGGCATAAAAAGACAAAAGCATGCTTGTATGAAATAAAACACATAAATTGAAACACATAAAAAGGGAATGTATTTTCTATCTCTATCTTATCAATTTTTCAATAAGAGATTAATGAATCTATTCATGTTATTTTATGAATCTTGTGAACTATGAAAGTGATTTTGATGATTTGTTGATGAGTTTTATCCAAATCTATTTATGTCATTTTGAATCTCTAGAAAGTGATTTTGATCATTTGATGATTTGAATTTGAATGAGCTTTATCTAAATCTTATACTTAATACTTGAAATTTTTTATGAATCATGATGATATATTATGCATGAATCAAGTCCTTATATGTTTCATTTTGCCATAGAGAAGTTTTTATCTTAATCTTGATCTTGATTTCTTGAAATTTGATACTTAAGATTTTTTTCCATGAATCAAGATCCTTATTCTCCTATGATTGTATTTGCTATGTATCAAAGAGAAGATTTATTGAAATCATGATCTTGATTTTTCGAAATTGTAACTTGAAATTTTTTTAAATCAAGATCTTTAATCTCCTAAGAATTCTTTTTGTTATTTACTAAAAAGGAGATTTATCAAATGAATCATAATTGTTCTTTTGATTTTTAAAAATTATAACTTGAAAGTTTTCTATGAATAAAGATTTTTTCTTTCACTAAAGAAGAACAAAAATTGATTCTTTCACTTGATATTGGGATTTATTTTATATGAATCAAGATTTTTCATTAATTGTCCTCCTATGACTCTTCTTGGTATTTACTAAAGAAGAAATTTATTCAAATTAACCAAGATATGTCACTTGACTTCTTGATGATTATGACTTAAGTTTTTATGGCATCTTGATAGTTTATGACTTGAATCTTTTTATGAATAATTCCCTTATATTTATGATTTGTATATCTCATGTGATGATTAAAATTGATATAAAGGGAAAATAATGAAAATATCATATTCTTCCCTTCTTTTTGACAATGACAAAAGGGGAGAAAGAATTACTAGCTTGCACATTTTAAGGAGAAAACTTGCTAGCTTGCTCATTGTAAAGGAAGCAAAAAAAAAGAAAAAAAGAAAAAAAAAGATAGCTTGCACTTCTCAAAAGAGAAGAAAGAACTTGCTATTTTGCACATCTCAAGAGAAGCAAAACTTGCTAGCCTTCATACTTTAAAGAGAGGTAACACTTGCCAAATTGTTAGCTTGCATGTTGTAAAGTGATATAAAATTTGCTAAATTGCTAGCTTGTATATTGTAAAACTTGCATATTTCAAAAACTTGCTAGATGCACTTCTCTTTTTTGTTGATGACAAAGAGAGAGAAGGTACGATGGTTTGGTTTCATGCATGGAATGATGTATTGAAATTTTGATTATGCATGAAATTTTCATAATTTTTTGAATTAAAAGTTTCTATCAATATAACATATTGATAGGGGGAGTTTAGTTTAAACTTCGTTATCAATTGGTTGTCATCATAAAAAAGAGAGAGATTATTGAATTTCAGATTTTGATGATGAAACCAATTGATAGAGTATATGATCTAATTTACATTTTGAGTAATGCAGGACTAGCTTCGATTAAGGAGAGGCAAATTGATTAAAGCAGGAGGAATTGGATGTTGGGCCGGAGTAGAACATATCATAAGATTGGACATCAAGCCGGAGGATTGATCGACATATCGGTAGAAGGCTTCATGCTATGAGTTTGGGCATTGAGCTAAGAAGAGCGGACATTGCACCAAAGAGATTGGAGTTATGGGGTCAACATGCCGATTGGGCAATAGGCTACAAGAGAGGACAATGCGCCGAAGGATCGGACAAAGCACCGATGAACTAATGACATACCGGACAACATAAGATTCATGCTTATAATAATTTATCTAGATCGAAGTAGTTTATGAGACTAATTGAGTTAGTTTTAATATAATTAGGCTAACTCAATTAGGGGCCTATTGGGCCTAAGTTAGAGCTACATTATGCTAAGAGAAAGACTCAATCAGTGACCCAAAAGGTGGGTTAGGAGGTGGCACTACTAGAATAGGCAGTGAAACCACCGGTGGCTTAGTCTTCAAAATAGTCTCTGAGACTATGTCAGGTGGTGGTACCACCAGACTAGGCGATGGTACCACCTAGTGTCAAGAAGTGGTACTGCTAAATTGGGCGGTGATACCGCTGATAGAACCTTAGAGGAATTCTATGTAGATTTGATCTTTGAGAGGGATCAACCCTTGGAACGTTATAGGGGTTCTACCCTCCAAGTAGTCGGCCTGGTGGCTACAACTATAGATGAATCTTCTTTTTCTTATTCTAAAGAGGTGGAGGCTACATACTTATATAGGACTCCAACTCAAGACCCCTAGTATAGCTAGAGTTCTCTATTGTTAGGACTCTTACTCAAGACTCCTACTTTTAATAAACTCTCATATTCAAGACTCCTACTTTTAATAAACTCTCCTACTTAAGACTCCTACTTCTAATAAACTATTAATGCTTCTCTAAGAAGCAACCTCCTAACTAATCCTAACCCTAGCTGCCCTCTTCACCTCTTTAATAAGGGTCAACTAGATAGGATTTACATGAATGCCCTTATCAATGAAACTCAATTAGAACTCTCCTAGCTAGAGTCCCAATAGGTTAGGACTCTCCTAGCTAGAGTCCTAACAGACCTGCCCTCTTTAAATTAGCCTTATCCTCAAGGTTGATGCTCCATGAAATCTGAGAATTTGATCTTTAAGTCATTATAGTTCTCTCAAGTGGCATCTTCAAGTGGTAAATTATTCCAATGCATAGTACTTTAGTAGAGGGACATCGGTGATGCATCATGATTTTACGATCGAGAATGGCTTATGGTTGGGCTTGAATATCTCCATCATCAGTGGTGTTGGGCAGTTGAATCTAGGGTGACTTGTGTTTTCCTAACTTAGGCTTCAGGCATGACACATGGAAGACAGGATAGATTTTAGCATCCTCAAGCAATTTAAATCTGTACGCCATGGCTCCAATACGCTTTGTGATTTGATAGGACCCATAAAAATATGGGGATAACTTTATGGAGGCTCATGTGTTGATGGAGAGTTGCTTGTATAGTTGTAGGCGAAGATAAACCCAATTTCCTACTAAAAATTCTCTTTCGCTTCATCGTGTGTCGGTTTGCTATTTCATTCTGGCTTGAGCGGTAGAGAGATTATCTTTTAGCAGCTATACGAGTTTATCCCTGTTAATTAAATCTTGATCGACCTAATCTACCTTGGCCGAGCCAATTATATATTTTGAAATCACAAGGGCCGGTCGACTATACAATGCTTCATATGGGGTACATTTTGTAGAGGAATGATACGTAGTATTATACCACAATTCGGCCCATGGGAGCCATTTCATCCACTCCTTTGGCTGGTCATTGGCGAAATACCGAAGATACATCTCTAAACACCTGTTTACCACCTTTGTTTGGCCATTAGTTTACGGATGATATGCTGTGCTCATCTTAAGTTTGGTGCCCTGCAACTGAAATAACTCGGTCCAAAATTTACTAGTGAAGACCCTGTCTCAATCACTTACAATGGACCTTGGCATCCCATGCAGTTTAATAATATTTTTTGTGAAAATTTGAGCAATACTAACAGCGGTGTAGGGATTTCGCACAACACAAAAATGAGCATATTTCGTAAGTTGATCAGCCACCACGAGGATCATGCTTTTACCTTTGGAAGGTGGTAGCCCTTCGATGAAGTCCATGGAGATATCAGTCCACACTGAATCTGGTAGGGGTAGTGGTTGTAGTTTCCCTGGACTCACCACTATTTCACCTTTTTGCTGTTGACATACATTATATTGTGTCACGTATTCTGAAATAAATTTTTTTATCCCTCTCTAATAAAAATTTTGCTTCACTCTTTTGTAGGTTCTTAAAAATCTGGAGTGCCCTACTGATGGTGTGGAGTACATTTCGTGTAGAATGATTTTGATGTAAGGGGAGTCGGGTATAAGTACAATACGGCCTTTATAGCATAAATCCTTCGAATCCCAAGTATAGTGAGCTATTGCACTTGGATCCTCCTCCAATTTTTTAATGATGTTACTAGTCTCTGGATCCTTCTCCCTAATGTCCTCAAGGAAGCCGGTGGTAGGAAGAGAGATGGCTAAAAATTCAGATTGCTCAAGTAGCCATGAGAGTGCATCTGCAACAATATTTTCTTTCCCTTTTTGTAAATAATTTTATAATAAAATCCTAGAAGTTTGATTACCCATTTTTACTGCTCAGGGGATGATATCTTCTGCTCCATTCATTGGGTCAAAACAGTGGTTACGTTACTTCTGCACTTCCCACGTAGGATGACCTGTTTGCCTTTGCAGTAGAATTTCATAATTAACTTAGAAAATTTTCAAGAGATGTCACCTAGCGTCATTAGCCATTCTATACCTAGCACGGCCTCATAATCATCAATTGGTAAGAGGAAGAAGTCAACAACAATTTCTTGGTCTTGCAGTAATAGTTTCACTTGCGGTCATCTTTGGTTGCACTTTAGGATTCGATCGTCGGCGACCTTTACGTCGAACTTGCTGCAACCTTCAATGTGGAGCACCATCCGAGAAGCAACTTTACTGTTTAAGAAGTTATTAGTGCTACTCATATCGATGAGAAAAGTGATCGGTTATTGTTTGAGAAGGCCTCCAACTTTCATTGTTTATGGATTTGAGTAGCCGGCTAACACGTGTACCATAAAGTCGGTTGATTGTGGCTCTTCCTACGCATCTTTATCCTCATGTTTAAGGTTCTCTTCTAGCTGTTCACTAACCTCTTCTTCCACTAGTTCAATCACAAGAATTTTTCCTTTTTTACAGCGATGCTCGCGGCTCCACGGCTTGTCGCAATGCCAACTTAGCCCCTTTGTAGATCGCTCCCGAAGCTCTTCTCTTGTCAACTTTTTTGGTGCAGGAGCTCAGCTAATAGTAGGGGGGGTTGAGGGTTTTAATATTTTTGGTTGGGGGTGACCCTAGTCCTCTAAGCTTCGTGGTTCAATCGCTCCACTTGAAGTCGTGCGAAAGAGATGGTTGCCATAAGTGTGTACGGTTGTCGTGCTTTAACTTCTCCCCGGATCTTCAGCTTCAAGCCCTCAATAAATGTCCCTAATAGTTGTTTCTCAGAATAGTCATGAGTTTGATTAGATAACCTTTCAAACCTGGTTTGATACTCCTGAATGGTAGAGGTTTGTCGGATCTTTGCTAGTTGTCCATCAATGTTCTCAGAATCGGTTGGTCCGAAGCGGATCAGCAGTCCTTCTTTGAATTATCACAATGAGAGGACTCTATGAGTGTATTCAAACCAATCAAACCACTGTATGGCATTCCCTTCAATATGTATAGCTACAATTTCTACCATAGATACATCCGCAGTTTTGTGGTACCGAAAGTATCACTCCACGTGCGAGATCCAATCAATTAGGTCTCATTCTTCCCATCTAGGGAAGTCCATTCTCATGCGTGGGTAGTAGGGACTAGTCATAGAGCCTCCCCTCTCCTGGAAATCATCTCTTCAATTAGAGCTCTCTCCTTGATATGATTTCTTTGGGCTTGGTGGTCGACCCAAACTAAGTTCGGCAAAGAGGGTCTGAATCTTCTCCTCCATCCACGTCTCAAAGGCTTCAAAATTAGCATTGATTGCCTCCTCAGATGCCATAGTATATGCCTCCAGATCTATAATATTAAGATCTCTCTTTTGTTGTCAGGTTAAAAGCATGTATTGTTTAAGGGAGGTGGTGGCCAAAAGGGTTTGTGGATTGGTGGATGTAGGTTGCGGTTTAGGCTTGTTTTGTGGCTATTTTAGGTGCAGTTTGGGGCTACAATTTTATGGAGTTTTGGGCTATGATGGTAGTGGATGAAGGTTAGGGAAGAGGGTTTTAGATCTATGGTAGATGGTAGTAGAGATTTGACAGAATTTAGTGGAAGTTGCTGCCAATATGCACCATCTCATAAGAGCAAAATTGTCATCGAAGAAACACCGATTTCTCGACGAAATTTTCAGCGAAAACCTAGAGATTTGATGAGGGGATTTAATAGTAGAATCTCAATTTAGATAATAGAAAGGATAACAAATTGGATCAAGAAAATTTTAGTAGCAATTCGGTGGAAGCAAATTGGATCAATTGCTCTCGATATGTGCTGTTTTGTAAGAGCAGAATTGTTGTCGAAGAAACAGCGGTTTCTCGATGAAATTTTCAGTAAAAATTTTGAGATTTGAGGAGGGAATTTGACAGCAAATTCTTAGTTTAGATAATAGTGATAATGACAAATTGGATCAAGAAAATTTTGGCAACATAATAGCAAAGAAATTGGTGCAAGTTGCGATAGCAGAATTCTCGTCAAAAAATTTCAGTGGTTTGCGATGAAAATTTGCAACAACACAAAAATGTTTCAAAGATGAATTATATGATAGATCAATCCCATATGAAAGCCAATATGATCTATGAAGTGCACAAGAAATTTTATTAAAAAAATATAGCAAATAGATCGGTTAAAAGGCAGCAATAGGCGGCTGAAATTTTCTGCACAATCCTTCATTCGTAAAGATGATAACTTTTACGATGAAAGGGATTTGCAATAAGGGACAGATAGCAAGACTTCTTTTTGGTATTTTGGATGAAAAATTACAGCAGCAAAAGGTATTGGTGACAGGAGAAATACCAGATTTCTGATGTAATTGGAGGTGGCGGTAGCAAATTGATTGTATTTATGGTAGAAGATGACGGTAGAGACGGTGACATCAAGAGAAATTATGGGAATTGCTTGGTTGATGGTGGGTGGCAGGGATGGCAGCAAAAGCAGCAAGATCGCAGCTCTGATACCAGATGATAGAACCCTAGAGGAATTCTATATAGATTTGATCTTTAAGGGGGATCAACCCTTGGAACGCTATAGGGGTTCCACCCTCTAAGTAGTCGGCCTGATGGTTACAACTACAGATGAATCTTATTTTTCTTATTCCAAAGAGGTAGAGGCTACATGCTTATATAGGACTCTAACTCAAGACCCCTAGTATAGCTAGAGTTCTCTATTGTTAGGACTCTTCCTTAAGACTCCTACTTTTAATAAACTCTCCTACTTAAGACTCCTACTTCTAATAAACTCTTAATGCTTCTCTAAGAAGCAACCTCCCAACTAATCCTAACCTTAGTCGCCCTCTTCACCTCTTTAATAAGGGTCAGCTAGATAGGATTTACATGAATGCCCTTATCAATGAAACTCAATTAGAACTCTCCTAGCTGGAGTCTCAACAGGTTAGGACTCTCCTAGCTAGAGTCCTAACAATCGCCCAACATAGGCGATGGTACTATTAGTATCCCAAAATCTCAAGATGTTTAAAATTTTGGCTCCATTTTTGAAGCCACTTAGGGTCTATAAATATCCCAGCTATTTTTGCTTGGAATAGCAAGAATTGAGTAAGAAAAGAAAATGAAAACTTTGTGATTCTAAGGTTGTGATCTTTTAAAGTGTAGAAGTCCCTCCTCCTATAGCTTAGAGTTAGACCTAAGAGAGGTGTGTGAGGGAACACTTGTAAAAAACAAGAGTTGTAAGAGGCTAGTTGGTCTTCGCCCATTGAAAGAATACCGTTAGTAGATATCGGTGGCCTCGATGGAAGAGGAATCGGGAGTGGACGTAGGTCATGACGATCGAACCACTATAAAATTGGTGTGCCTCCTTTTCTCTACTTGTTTACTTATTTTGCAAGTGCTTTAATTACTCATTACTACTCTTGCAAATGTTTTAAGTCTAAACATATTTCCTATACTGTTTTATTATATGAAACTTCAAATTAACATTGTTTTTATCGAAAGCACTAGTTCACCCCCCCTCCTAGTACCAATTTCAGACCTAACAATATATATACATATATGTATACATATATACATATGTATACATATACATATGAATACATATATACATATGTATACATATACATATGTATATATATATATATATATATATATATATATGTATATATATATATATATATATATATGTGTATATATGTATGTATGTATATATATATATATATATGTATATATATATATATATGTTTATATATATATATATATATATATATATATATACATATATATATATATATATATATATATACATATATATATATATATATACATATATATATATATATATATATATATATATATATATATATATATATACATTATATACATATATATATATATGTATATATATATATATATATATATATATATATATATATATATATACATATATTTATATATATATATATATATATATATATACATATATATGTATATATATATATACATATATACATATATATATATATATATATATATGTATATACACATATACATATACATATATATGTTAGGATATAAGAATGACATATACAAATATAGGAGGGGTGGGGAGGGGGGTGTGAATTAGTGTATTGGTTAAAAATGATGATTTTGACAATTTCAAAAAACTTTGCACGATAAAAATATTTCATTCACAAAAATACATTTTGAAAAGATGTTTCATTCAAATAAGTTTGTAAGTGAGTAGAGAAGAGAAAATAGTGTAGTTGCAGTTAAGTGAAGAAGAATGCAGTAAAAGTAAAGTACACAGCAAGAAGAGAACACACCAATTTTATAATGATTCGGTCGTCTGACCTACATCCACTACTGATACCTTCTCCGATAAGGCCACTGGTTTCCACTATTGATCTTTCTTCAAGAGCAAAGATCAATCACTAATTTATAGAACTTTTTACAAGTGGCTTAATCTCATTTTACAAACTTCTAACACTTAGAATCGGTGGAGGTGAACTCTCAACTTTTACAAGCAATTTCACTATAGTCTTAGTTTTGTTTTATTCACTTCTCTATTGTAAATAAGTTAAGAAGTAAGAGGTATTTATAGGCTTCAATTGGCTTATAAAATGGAGCAAAAAAAGGTCTCATCCCAGATTTTTGAGATCTTGACAGTACCATCGCTAGTTCTGGCGGTACCACCACCTAGTCTAGCGGCACTACTACCAAACAGAGTCTTGGCTATTGGAATTAGGAGGTACTACTGCCTAATCTGGCGGTACCACTGCCTGGTAGTTAATAATTGCTTGGTGGTACCATCACCCAGTCTGGGCGGTACCACAACCCAGACCACCTGGGAGATTGAACCTTGGGTGGTTCTATTATCAGATAGGGTTCAACAACTTGTTTGGACCGTAAGTCAGGCCCAAACTAGTCCAATTACGGGGCAGTTGGCCCCTAATAAAGTTAGTGGGATTACCTTCCAAACCTAACCCTAATTATATCCTAACTACGACATTTAAGGCATATACTAAAGAAAACAAGTTTGGTAAGTCAAATTTTCTTCCAACGAGCTTCCGGCGGACTTTCGTCGAACTCTCGACAATCTTCCAGAGGACTCCCAGTAAACTCCTAGACTTCACGATGATCTTCTTGGCGAGTTCCGATGAGATTCTTTGGCAAGCTCTGATCTTCTCAACGAGCTCAGACGAACTTCCGACGAACTTCTTATCGAACTTCCGATGAACTTCTTAGCGAACTTTTGACATACATTTTGGCAAGTTCATGACGAACTCTTGGCACATTCCGACAACACTCCTGACAAACTTTTGGACTCCTAATGAACTCTCGGACTCCTAACATATCATTCGTTCTTGACTTTGGCACTTCGTTTTGTTTTACACCTTCATCGTTATCGTAGTTAATCCTGCACACTTTTCTCAATATATAGATTAGATCAATAATTAATCAATTGATTTTATCATCAAAATCTAAGATTCAACAATCTCTCCCTTTTTTATGATGATAACCAATTAATGTTGGAGTTAAACTTATGTCCCCCTATCTATATGCCATACTTGAGAAAAGACACTTGAATTCAAAGCCTTTGAATTCAAGCTCCAATCAATAAGTTACATTCATTTCAACTTATCAATATGCATAACATGATACTAGGCATGATTCTTCATCTCAAAATACGATATCATGTATTTATCATAATACCAAAATGATGCCAACGCATGACAACAATTTTGAAGTTTGATATCAAATGATGATAGATAATCATCATTTTAGAGCATGATACAAATTTCAAGTTTGATACCAAATGATAATTTATCATTTCGAAGCACGATATCAATTTCAAATATGAAATTTAGCATGATACAAACTTCAAGTTTGATACCAAATGATAATTCATCATATCGAGGTATGATACCAATTTCAAGTAGCATATTAAGCATGATAAGTTCGATACCAAATCAAAATGATAGACATTCATCATTTTGATACCAAATTAAATACGATAATGAGCATGATAAAAAGTTATCATTTTAAGTATGAAATTTTTTCAAGTATCCATGATACATTTCAAGCATTTATGATACATACGATACATTTTACACTTTTACGATATAAACGATACATTTTACGCATTTACGATACAAAGCATATTACAAGCGTTTATGAAACTAAACATGATACATCTCAAGTATTCATCAATTTGTCACTTTCTCCCCCTTTGTCATCAACAAAAAGGAAATGGGCAATTGTTTTACGCAAGCAAAATTTTACATTGTTATGATAGGATTCTTCTTGAAAGGGAAAAAAAGGAGAAGAAAAATTCCATAATATTCCATTCATCAAGAAGAATCGAGATATTAAAAGTCCATGAATAATACAAGAAAAACAATTCATTCAAACTATTAAAAATTTCTTTTATCAAGAGTTAAAGAACTTATGACATAGAAAGATATGAATAGAAGAAGGAGAATCAACGAAAGAGATTCACATTAAGATCTAAAGATGTGAATGAATACTGTATTTCTATTAAATAAAATTCAAAAAGTAGAAAGAAAAGAAATCATTCAAGCTATAAAAAAATCATAAGACTTCTACTTTTCATCAAGAGCTCATGACATAAAAATTCATACAAGAGTCAAGTGTATAAAATCTATGAATGTCACTTTTATCAAATAAAATCCATTCGTATTGCATAAATTTGCACAAGAATCAGGTATCATTGAAATATGTAAACAATATTTCTATCAAATGATACTTTTATCAAATAAGATCTGTGAATGATATTTTTTTTAAATTTGTGAACTTAGTTTTTATCTAATAAAATCCATTCATGGCAAAAGTTTGCACAAGCATGAAATCCGTGAATGATTAAAAAAAATCGTGAATGAGAGGAGAGTTCTAAGAGTATCAAATGTCATCAAATGATGGAGTAAGGGCATCATATGAAATAAATTCGATAAAAAGCTCAATTTACGATAGATAGAAAAAGTCCAAAAAAATATACATGAAACTCAAGCATTCGGACAATTTAACATGTCTAATTCTCTTCAAATGAAATCAAATTGTTCTTTATTTAAAGGTTTCATAAAAATATCGGCTAATTAATGTTTTGTATCAAAAAAATTCTAAGATTATATTATGATTATTAACGTGATCTCGTATAAAGTGATGCCTAATGTCAATATGTTTAGTTCTAGAGTGTTGAATATGATTTTTTATTAAACATATTATACTTGTGTTATCATATTTTATGAGAATATTCTTTAAGTGAAATTTGTAATCTTTTAATGTATTTTTCATCTATATAACTTGTGCACAACATGCACTTGCTACTATGTATTCAGCTTCGGCTATAGATAGTGCAACCAAAATTTATTTCTTGGAAGACCAAGAGACAAGTGCATGGCCTAAAAATTGATATGTTCCAGATGTGCTTTTTCTATCAATTCTACATCCAGCAAAATCAGTATCAGCATAAGCAACTAGTTCAAAGTTTTTGGATTTTGGATACCATAAACCTAGATTAGGCATTCCTTTAAGATATCTAAGAATTCTTTTAACGACTTTAAAATATGATAACTTAGGATTAGATTGAAATCTAGTACAAAGTCCTACACTAAACATAATGTCAGGTATAGTTGTAGTGAGGCATAGTAAACTACCTATCATACCCCTATAAGTTTTTTGATCAAAGCTTTCTCCACTTTCGTCCATATCTAACATAGTGGAAGTACTCATTGGTGTATCGATAGCCTTTGAACCATCTATATTAAACCATTTGAGCCATTCTAATATATATTTGGTTTGAGTACGAAAAATACCATCACTAAGTTATTTGATTTATAAGCCTAAGAAGAAAGTTCTCCCATTAAGCTCACTTCAAACTCTTGGCTCATACTTTTGACAAATGATTTGCATAAGGATTTATTGGTAGAACCAAAAATAGTATCGTCAATATAAATTTAAATAATAAGAAAATTATTTTTAAAATTTTTAATAAACAATGTAGTATTGACCTTGCCTTTAGAGAAATTATTTTGGATAAGAAAAGAGCTAAGTCTCTCATACCAAGCCCTTAGGGCTTGTTTTAATCCATAGATAGTCTTAATTAAATTAAACATATAATTAGGAAAAAGTGAGTTCTCAAATCTGGGCGGTTGTTCAACATACATTTCTTTGAAAATAAAGCCATTTAAAAAAGTACTTTTTGTTGAATCTTATATTTTGATGATGAAGTCAATTGATAGGTTATTTGATCTAATCCATATTATTGAGATAAGTGTGTAGGATTAACTATGATAGCAAGAAGACATAAAACAAATTACCGGAGTCAAGTATGTTGGGAGTTCAAGTGTCCGCTAGAAGTCCGAAGGATTGTCGAAAGTGCTATCGGAACCAGCCGAGAATGAATCGGGGACTTGCCGAAGGTTTCAGAAGTTCACTAAAAAGATCATTGGAGGTTCGTGGAGCTCACCGAGAAGGCTCAGAAGCTTGCCAAAGATTCAAGGAACTTGTCATAAAGTCCAGGAGCCTATTGGGAGTCCGCTAGAAGAAATCCGAGGGTGTGTCGGAAGTTCGTCGGAAAGCTCATCGGAAGAAGACTTGATGTTACCAGTTGTTAATTTTCTTAGAATATGTTTTTAATTTCACAGTTAGCATGTAATTAGGGTCAAGATTAGGTGATAATCCTGATTAACCCTAATAGGGGCCAACTAGGCCTTATTTGGACTGAATTGGGCCGAATTCAGGGCCCATTCAATAGTGCTAGACCAGGTCTGGCGGTGGCACCACCAAACTAGGGCGATGGCACTACCCCAGGAACCAGTTCCCAGGTAGTCTTGGTGGTGGTACAACCCTAGGTTAGCGGTGGTATCGTTGGCAGTTATTACCTGCCACTTGACAAGCAGTGGTACCGCCTAACAGGCGGTGGTACCACCAGTCTATAGAGCCTGAAAACTTTGTTAGGCGATAGTACCACCAGATTGAGCGGTGGTATAGCCTAGTACACTAATAGAATAGGGTCAACTGGCGATGGTACCGCCAATGCCAGGCGGTGGTACCACTAGTACCTGAAAATCCGGGATGTGACTCTTTTTGGCTCCATTTTTGAAGTCAATTGAGTCTATAAATACCCCTCTCTTCTCAGTTGGTAAAGCACCTTTTGAGAAGTGAAAAAACTGAGTCAAAGCTTTAGAAAAATTGTGTTCGATAGCTTTAGTGTTCACCTCCCACTTTTTTTTGTCAAAATTTTATAAGAGTGTGAACCACTTGTGAAAATTTGAAAGAGGAGTGCTTGGTCCTTCCCCTTTAAGAAGATTTGATAGTGGAAGTTGGGAACCTCATTGGAAGAGGTTTCGAAAGTGGACATAGGTCATTTGACCGAACCACTATATATATCGTTGCATACTACTCTAGATATGTGAGTTTTAATCTCTACATCTTGTCTTTACTTAGTTGCAAATCTTTTGATCTCCTTCTCACTACTCTCAATCATATTTACTCGAATCACTTTGCTCAAGTCTTTTTTTTTGGATTGAAATTTCTAAACGAACATCTCTTTCTGAAATCATTTTAAATTTACGGGTTTTATCTGCTGCACTAATTCACCCCCCCTCTTAGTGCTGCTTAGATCCTAACAATTGGTATCAGAGCATGGTTACTCTTATTTGGTTTAAAACCCAAGAGAGATGACTTATTCTGACATGTAATAGGGTTATTCCATTACACGTCTGCCTATGTTTAATGAGTCGGATTACACTTATTGGAAGACTCGTATGAAGATTTTTTTTTATTTCCATGAATTTTGAACTTTGAAATATCATTGAAAATGGATTTCAAAAATCTTCTCTTCCGATAAACGAATAGAATGAATCAGAGAAGAAGGTTTTTACACTTAATGCAAAAACTATGAATGTCTTATTTTACGCACTTGATAAAAATGAGTTTAATCATGTTTCGATTTATGAATCGGCTTTTGATATTTGGCGTACTCTTGAAATCACTCATGAAGGCACTAGCCGAGTGAAAGAGTCCAAAATTAATCTCTTGATATATTCTTATGAATTATTTCAGATGAAACCAAGTGAGTCCATCGGAGACATGTACACCCATTTCGCGGATGTCGTCAATGGACTCAAAGCACTTAGTAAAGGTTTTTTTAATTTCGAACTTGTAACTAAAATTTTAAGATTCCTTCCAAAGAGATGAGATCCAAAAGTTATGACAATTCAAGAGACCAAGGACCTTAAAACTTTTCCTCTCGAAGAACTCATTGGGTCTTTAATGACCTATGAAATGACATGTCATGCTCATGATGAGCTAGAGAACCCTATTCTAAAGAACAGGAATAATATGACATTCAGAACACAAGAAGATCACTTAAAGGAATCTTCAAGTGATGAGGACCTTGATGATGAACTTGCACTCTTAACTCAGAAATTCAAAAAATTTATGAGAAATAATAAATTTAAAAATGACACTAAAAATAAAATTGAACCAAAAAAGGACCAAGTTATATGTTACGAATGCAAGAAGTCAGGACACTTCAAAAGTGAATGCCCCCAAGCCAAGAAGAAGCAACCAAAGAGGAAGAAAGCTCTAAAGGCGACATGGGATGACTCAAGTGGCTCCGAAGATGAAGAAGCAACCAACAAAGAGGAAGCCAACTTCGCATTGATGTCTTTAGGAGATGAGGTAAGCGAGTTATTTAATGAAGATTTATCTTTTGATAAACTTTTAATTACTTTTCATAAATTATTTGATGAGTATAGAGCTATTAGTAAGAAGTTTAATTTATTGAAAAAGGAGCACGCTATCTTACTAGATAAACTTGAAAGTCTTGAACTCAATACTCCCTCTTTACCCTCATGCTCTAAGTGTGAATACTTAGAAGCAATAAAAAATAAGAACTTGCTACTTAAAGAGACCCTAAATAAGTTTAAGGTCGGTAGCAAGAGTTTAGACATGATCCTTGCAAACAAGGGTCATGTCGGAAATAAAAGTTGAATTGGATTTGTGAGTAGATCTCACTGAAATCTTACCACCTTCATTAAAGGACCTATACTACATGTTTTATCTCACTCAAAGTGTAACTTTTGCTGCAAACCCAAACATGTGGTTTACAAATGTCCGTATAAGAAACTTAACCCACAAAGGTTAATATGGGTTCCTAAAGGAACAATAAGGAACTCAATGAACAATGATAAGTTTAGTAGATCAATATTTGAGGCACCCAAGTTCAAATGGGTACCTAAAAACCATCCTCTTTTGTAGACACATTCACCCACACAAACTAGGAGTGGGTAGTAATTCAATTCTTGATTGTTATCAAGCTCACTAGCTTGGGTAATAAAAGATCCTTGAGTGTTATACATTGTTTGATTATGCACCATAACTTCCATTGAGTATTTTGAAAATTGATTTCGGTAACATTTGTGTCATCTTACAACTTGAAATCCTTGTTTTGAAACGATGTGGTTTTAATGAATACTAGGTGTTTATATATTTTCCTTGAATATTACTATGAAAAGTCAACATCACTATAGTTGCATTCTCTACTCAAAATCTACAAATTGACTCATTTGAAGAATCTTGTATGATGGATTTAGAGTTGATTCCTCAAAATGATTTCAGATTCTTGGAATCACAACTCTATTAAATTCAGGACTTATTGTGCATGAATGGCTTAAAAGCACTTGATAACTCGATTCTCCTAATGCATGTATTACACTCTCGTTTGATGATGCATATTGATAGTTTCAAGTCCAATATATTCTCCTTGAAATATCTTTCGGATATAATTCTAATGATGTATGCTTTGAATCATCTTTGACAATCTTTTACATATTTCAAATTTATATATGATGAGTGATGCAATGAATCAATAATTCATGACATAAAAATTGCTTCCCTTGACCTTTATATCTCGGATGTTTAATATGATGAAGACATCTTTTGGTTGAGCATTTATTTCTTCATGATTTTACAAATTGATCATTATTGGTTTTGATACGCAAGTCCTTGTAGCCTTCACAAATAACCTTTCATTCATCAGTTGAGATTTCTTATGTTTAATATATCACTCTCTCTCGTTCCACTTGATGAGATAGTTTTTGATGCCTCTTGATTACAACACTCTATAATAATTGTATAATTGATTTGATGGGTCATCGTATGATTAACATAAGATTGGAAGTGATACAAAACATCATTCTATTTTAATCAAACACATGATGATCAAATTAGACATCTATAAGTTAAATAAAAAAAGGGGTCAAATTGATCAAAAACAAGGTGTTGCAGCCCTCCTAAAAATATCTAAGTGAGGGTGCTAGCGGCCTAGGCGGTGGCACCGCTCAGTTGGCGGTGGCACCACTCGAGAGCCCTTTTATATAAAGGGGAGTTAGGGCCGGTGGTGGAACCGCCCCCAACACTTGAGGTTGCTCTCAAAAACACCTCTCCTCTCTAAACTTCATCTTCTCTCTCAAGAAGACCAAGAGAGGGTTCCATCTTGGATCAAGACCTCTATTTCTCAAGAAACCTCATCTAAGGTAACATTTGACACTCCCTCTTTGATTTTTCAATACATGGCTAATTATTTAAAATTTCCTTGTTCTATCATCATGTGTAGATAAATGGCTCTCAAGAGATTATCTAGGGACAAAGGGAAAAGGAGGGAAGGAGATTCAAATGACCCAACCCTTTTTAGCTCTAATGAAATAGCCCTTAGGTACCCTAGTTTTGAAGCAAGAACTATACATAAGGGAAAACATGTTGATTTAGATGAAATAGGAAACCTAGAACCCGTTAGGTGGTTTGCCAATTTGGATGTCTTGCCCATCTTACAAATCAATGAACCAATTTACCCTAGATTAGTTAGGTTGTTTTATGCTAATTTGAGCTTAGATGATAATGATAACATGTCAACCTACCTTTTAGGAAACCAAATTACAATTATAGATAACACAATTTGTGATCAAATTGGAATCTTTGAAAAAGAAAGGGGTTGCTACTTTCGAGGATAATGGGATTTGGATGAAATTGGAGTAACCTACTCCGAGGTTTTATGGACCGTTTTTGAAAATCCTAACCTAGCCATAGTCCCTAAAAACTGTGAGCATTTGTTATCATTCAGTTCTAAGATCCTCCATCACATTATCATAAGTATCCTAATTCCTAAACAATACCACCATGATGAGATTAGTCAAATAGAGTTAGGTACCATGTACTGGATAATGATCAAATAAAATAATTATTTTAGATACTTGATCCAACAAAATATGTTAGAAATAGCATCTAAAGACTTAATGTTACCATATGGGGGGTTAATCACTAGAATGCTATATGCATATAATATTAGAATACCACCCGATGAAGAGGTAATAAAAGTGGATAGATACAACACCATTAATAGAAATCTACTTAAGAGACTAAGGTATATATTTAGAAACGGAATATGGACTAGGTAGCCTAGAAGGACCGATCCAGCTCTCCCTCCAGTAGAAGAACCTGAAACACTAGTTTTTAGGGGTAATGAATCTCCTCCTCCTAGTCCCTTTGGTGCAACACCATCAGAACCAGCTCCTGCTCCATCTTTTGAGGATCTGATCATGACAGAGATAAATCAAATCAAATCATAGCAGGTTAAAATTTTGAGTGAAGTATGACAGATGAATCGGAAGTTAGATCACTTGTATATGCACTTTAGTATTCCACCTGAGGAATAGTTATTGTAATGAAACTTTTGACTTTTGTTTTGTAAACCTCTATACTATTTTGGTATATTTTTGAAATTCTATATAAGATTGTCCTAATACATGAAGATGTTGTATGTTCCTTTTCCGAAAATTTTCAACTTCGATTTTTATAATCTCAACTTATTATTTTTGGATTTTGGATGATATCTTTATGATATCATATTTTTGAATGAAGCTCTCATTTTATCCTTCGATCGTAATCATTTTTTGATTCTCCTCCTTCGATTGATGAGCTATAAGTAATATCATGCCTTTTAATGATGTGGTAAAATTGGTTTTATACTCCCTCTACCTCTATTTTGATGATTAAATGGATTTCATGACTTTTGTATCATTTAAAGTTTGACATATGCAACTTAATGTCATGAACCTTGCTTAAAAGATTAGGCTATCAAGTGTTTATTATACTCTCTTCAGACTTTATTCATGTGCTAATCTCTAAGTCTTGAGCTTTTATGATTTGATAATTTATCTTCCATCTTATGAATTCTTATAAGAATGCCATGTTGAATGCTTCTTTATAAAATTTTTGATGCTAATGTGATTCACTTCATGAATTCATAAATGCAAAGTTGAACTTCTTCATGAATTTTGATATCTCTCTCTCACATATTTTTTTTGAATAAATGACATGAAGCTCTTGATACTATGCTTGATAAATAATTTGGCTTCATGATGTATATTTCTGCTTTACAATTTTATGCTTGAATTTTCAAAATTGCATCTTGAACCTTTCATCCTCTTTCATGTATGAATCTTTCATAACTTGATAAATGATAAATGATCATTTTTTGGATTTCATAGACATGAATAAAAATGATCAAATCATTTTTCAGGTTTATCCATCTCGGATGACATATTTTGCATGATGTTCAACTTGTTTTTCTAAGCAAATTTGTCTCATTCTTATGTATCGTATATTGTGGATGACTACCTTTATAATTTTTGATATGTTTGATAAATGACAGGCATCATGATACCTTATGATGACTAACTTCACCTTTCGATTCACCTCCTTTTTGTTGATGACAAAGGGGGAGAAGAATGTGGCAAAATTAAATTGATGACTTGTTAAATGCCCTGTATGAGCAAAATAAATTGGTGACTTGATAAACATCTTGCATGAATCAAGAAGAAATGAATGACTTTTATGTATCGTATTGCAATATATCACATGTATCACAATGTATCTCAAATGCTTAAAATGTAAATATTTGAGAGATCGTTATCATATCATTGGTATCTTTCATTGATATAATAAGTTATCATTTCATTTGATAGTACATCGTAAAATGATATCATGCCTTGCATGTGTACATTTTATATTTGTTAGGATCGAGAGCAGCACTAAGAGGGGGGGTGAATTAGTGCAGCGGATAAAGAAGATAAATTTTGGTAATTAAAATAAGTTCAGAAACTTCATATGAAAGGAATAGCATTTCGATTGCAAACGATTTCGGAAAAGCTCTAACTTAAACTTGAGAACGTTCAGAGAAGATAAAACGAAACAGTAAGAGAAGATGGTTTGCAAAATGTAAATAACAATAATAGAAATGTAAACCAGAATTTTTATAGTGGTTCGGTCATACGACCTACGTCCACTCCCGATTCCTCTTCTCTTGAGGCCACCGATTTTTCCACTAGCTATCCTCCTTCTAATGGGTGAGGACTAACTCCCTTATAGTACTCTCCTTTTGACGGGCTTAGGAGATAACCCTTACACGCACTCTCTCCTTTCTTTTGGTGGAATATAAGTGAAAACTAAATGAGGGATTTGTTAGGATCGAAAAGGTACTAAGAGGGGGGGGGGGGTGAATTAGTGCAGCGAATTAAAAATGTAACTTTGAAGCCGATTTCGTATAAAGACAAGTTCGTAGGAAGATTTCGATTCGATGAAAGAGAACTTGTAAGAAGTTGCTTGAGTAAATGAAGTAGCAAGGAACTAAACAATTTGTAGCTAAGTAATGAAATGATTCAGAAATGTAAACACTCACACATTCATGAACACAATGATGTATAGTGGTTCGGTCAAATGACCTACATCCACTCTTGAAGCCTTCCCCCGATGAGGCTCATGCACTTCCACTAGTAATCCTTTAAAGGGGGAAGGACCAATACCCCTTTTTACAACCCTTTACAAGAAGTTCACACTCTTACAAGATTTCTCAAGAAGAAGAAGGAGGTGAATACTTAGCAAGAACAAGACTTTTCAAGACTTTTCAAAGACTCAAAACCAAGATTCTAACTCTAAAAAAAGATACACTTTCAGTTGAGAAAGGGGGGTATTTATAGATCCAAAATAGATTCAAAATTGGGCTCCAAATTTGAAATCAAATTTGAAATTCCCGGTCAGGTGGTACTACCGCTCGTCGAGGTGGTACTACGCTGTTAGTCGCCAGCCCGACATCAGACTGGTGGTGCTACCGCCTAGAGCAGGCGGTACTACTGCCGCTGACCAAAGTGGTCAGGCAGTACTATCGCTCCAGGCTGGGCGGTAGTACCGCCCAGCACACGGCTGCCAGGCGGTGCTACCGCTTGGCCCATTCAGCTTTGCTAAATGGGCCTTGTTCAAGGCCCAGTAAGGGCCCGATTGGCCCCTACCAATTTAGAGCAAGATTAATTCGAAATCCTTGCCCTAAGTACATGTTAACTACGAAATTAAAAATATAATTAATAGCGATTTAAGCCGACTTTCGTCAAGTCTTATTCCGGTGAGCTTTAAGATTAGACTTCGGCGGTCCTCCGATATTTCCCTCGGATTTCTTTCGACGTCTTTCTAGCATGCTCCCGGCATATATGGCACGCTCAACGAGTCTTCGACAACCTTCCGAACCTTCTCGACAAAGTTCCACGAACCTTCGACGATCTTTGTGACGAACTTCCGAAAACTCCGGCAAGTTCTGATTCGATCTTAGCTGGTTCGGCAATACTTTTGACGATCCTTCGGACTTTCGATGAACTCTTGAACACCTGATGGACTTGACCTCGGCAAATCACTTTATGTTTCTAACCCATCGTAGTTGATCCTACACACTTATCTTTGACAATATAGATTAGAGCAAATATTTCACCAATTGATTTTATCATCAAAATCCGAGATTCAACAATCTCCCCCTTTTTGATGATGACAATCAATTGATGATGGAGTTAAACTCAACTCCCCCTATCTATATGCCATATAATTGAGAAGGTAAAAAGACACTTGAATTCAATCTTTTGAATTTAAGTCAAATCATATAGATGTCATACCACATAAAGCTTAAAAGACAAGCTTAGGCATCAATACTAAAAATAATGTACTTTAAATAATGTCAAAGTATTTACACCTACAATAAATGCATGATATTAAAGAGTAGCTTATCTCAAAAGTAATTTTTAAGCACTTGCAATGCGATACAATTAAATCATATTTCACTTTAAGCATATTTCATCATAACAACAATTACTCCATCATGGCAAATTATATTTTTCACCCCCTTTGTCATCAACAAAAAGAAGAGATCACTCATGTGATTAAGTAAGCCATGGGGAGAGCAAGAAATCATTCGAAAAAGTAGTCATAAGAAGGAGGGTATCAAGTCAAAATTATGATCAAATCGAAATAAGAAAGTTCATTCAAAAGCTGAGTAGATGAAAGTAACAACACACTATCATCCATACAAGTGAACAAGAGCATAACAAGACATGTGTTTTAAAACAGAGAACAGCAGCTACTCCGGAGGAGGAACGCCAAAATGCCTATACAAGTGATCTATTCTGCGGTTCATTAGTTGCATTTCCTTCAGAATTTCAGTTTGCTATGATGAGATCTGATGTAAGGCAAGCATGATTGGATCTTCAATAGATGGAGTAGGAGCTGGCTCAAACGGTGCTGAATCAACAGGACCAGGCGGAGGAGATTCATTTCCCTTAAAGATTGGTGTTTCAGGTTGCTCTTCTGGTAGAGGAATTGTATCATCCCTTCTAGGTTGCCTAATCCAAATGCCATCCCTAAAGGTACATCTAAGCCGCTTCAGAAGTCTTCTATTAATAATGCTATATTTATCAGCCTTTATTACTTCCTCATCGGGTGACACACAATTGTTATGGGCAAAAATGAGTCTTGTGATCAACCCACCATATGACAACATCGAGTTTTTAGAGAAAATTTCTATCATCTGTTGTCTAATCAAATAACCAAAGCAATTGTTTTGCCTAGTCATAATCCAATACATTGTACTCAGCTCTAACATACTCATTTCATCAGGATGAAACTGCTTCGGAAGTAGAATGTTTATTATAATATGATGAAGTAATTTCGAGTTAAACGGTAATAAATGCTCGTAGCTTTTAGGGATGATGCCTAAGTTAGGATTTACAAAAATTATTTCTAAAGCTTGAGTGTGTAGCTCAGGACCGCATCCAAATATCCCATTGCCCTCTTAAGTAACATCTTCTATTTTGTTCTTCAATTCCTAGTAACTCATATATAATACGATCAGATATTTGAATTGTAGTTCCTAACATATAGGTGGACAAAACATCATCTTCAATAATCATGTTGGCATAGAATAGCTTAACCAACCTAGGATAGATTGGTTCATCAATTTGCAAGATGGGTAGAGCATTTAGATTAGCAAACCATCTAATAGGTTCTAGGTTACCTAGGTCACCTAGATTAACATATTTACCCTTATGTATGGTTTTACAATCAAACTTTGGGTATCTTAAGGCTACCTCACTAGATCTAAAAAGGGTTGGATCAAATGAATCTCCTTCCACCCTTTTCCCTTTGCCCCTTGTTGATTTCTTTGGAGCCATGTCTATATCTATAGATGATAAACAAATGAAAGGAAAAAAATAAGGAAAAGATAAGAAATTTGTGAATAGAAGAGAAGATTTAGCTATTACCTTGTTTTGAGCTTGAATCACAAAAATCCCTTTGATTTCCCTTCAGGAGGAGGAAGAATGGAGTGGAGAGACCTTAGGAGGAAGGCAAATGAGGAGGAGAGGGCTTAGAGAGGGTTTTTAGTCGGTTCTACCACCGACCCTAACACCCCCTTTTATTTGGGGGTGTTCGGGCGGTACTACCGCTAACTAGGCGGTACTACCATCGGTTCAAGCGGTGCTACCGCAGGCCCACTTTTTTTTTTTTTAATTTATCCTGAACTTGTTTTTAGAGATTTCAAGGATAGGATGATGTCAAAAGAAATCCAAAATTTTAAGAAGAAATCCGAGAGAAGTTCAAATCGTTGAAAATCGAAATTTAAAAAAAAATCTCATACAATAAAGCTTATTTATTAGGGCAGTTTAATATGCCTAATTCCCTCCTAATGAAGTCAAATTGTTCCTCATTTAAAGGTTTCGTAAAAATGTCCGCTAATTGATGTTTTGTATCGATAAATTCAAGAGTAACATCGTTATTGTTAACATGATCTCGTATAAAGTGATGTCTTATGTCAATGTGTTTAGTTCTAGAGTGTTGAATAGGATTTTTTGTAAGACAAATAGCACTAGTATTATCACATTTTATAGGAATGTTATTTAAATGAATTCCATAATCTTCTAATGTATTTTTCATCCAAATGACTTGAGCACAACATGCACTTGCGGCTATGTATTCGGCTTCCGCCGTAGATATTGCAACCGAATTTTGTTTCTTGGAAGTCCAAGAAATGAGTGCATGTCCTAAAAATTGGCATGTTCCAGATGTACTCTTTCTATCTATTCTACATCCACCAAAATCCGCATCTGCATAGGCTATCAAATTAAAGTAATCAGATTTTGGATACCATAATCCTAGATTAGGAGTACCTTTAAGATATCTAAAATTTCTTTTAATGGCTTTAAGGTGAGACAACTTAGGATTAGCTTGAAATCTCGCATAAAGTCCCACACTAAACATGATATCCGGCCTAGTTGCAGTAAGATAGAGCAAGCTACCTATCATGCCCCTATATGTCTTTTGATCAAAATTTTCTCCACCTTCATCCAAGTCTAACTTGGTGGAAATACTCATTGGAGTGTGGATGGCTTTTGAGCTGTCCATATTAAATCGTTTTAACAATTCTAATATATATTTAGATTGATTAAGGAATATGCCATTACTAAGTTGTTTAATTTATAATCCAAGAAAGAAGGTTAACTCTCCCATTAGACTCATCTCAAATTCATGACTCATACACTTGGCAAAAGATTCACATAGTGATTCATCCGAAGAACCAAAAATAATATCATCAACATAAATTTGAACAATAAGAAAATTATTTTTAAAATGTTTAATAAACAATGTAGTATCCACCTTGCCTTTAGTGAAATCATTTGAAATTAAAAAAGAACTAAGTCTCTCATACCAAGCCCTAGGGGCTTGTTTTAGATCATATAAAGCCTTAGTTAGCTTAAACACATGGTTAGGTAGAAGAGAATTTTCAAATCCAGGTGGTTGTTCGACATACACTTCTTCAGAGATAAAACCATTTAAGAATGCACTTTTGACATCCATTTGAAATAATTTGAAATCATTACTACTAGCATAGGCAAGGAGCATCCTAATGACTTCTAATCTTGCCACCGGAGCAAAGGTTTCTTCGTAATCGATACCTTCTTCTTGGTTGAAACCTTTGGCCACTAGTCTAGCCTTGTTTCTAACCACGATACCATATTCATCTTACTTTATTTCTAAAGACCCACTTAGTACCAATAACTAAGTGGTCATTAGGTCTAGAAACAAGCTTCCATACCTCATTCCTCTCAAATTGATTCAATTCTTCTTGCATTGCGATAACCCAAGAATCATCTTTCAAGGTATCATCAATGCATTTTGGTTCAATTTGAGAAAGAAAAGCGGCATAGGCACAAAAATTTTTGAAAGAAGAGCGAGTTTGAACCCCTTTCGATGCATTTCTTATAATCAACTCCTTGGGATGAGAATCTACATACTTCCATTCCTTGGGTAAGGAGGTTTGGAAAGAAGATGCATCCAAGTTGTTGTTTTGAGGAGAGGGTTCATTCAAATTCAAATTATCAAAACCAAAATCATCATCAAAATGTTTTTTCTTAAATTCAAAAATTTCATTGAAAACCACATGAATAGATTCTTCTATAACTAAGGTTCTTTTGTTAAAAACACGAAAAGCCTTAGAAACGGAAGAATAACTAAGAAATATGCCTTCATTAGATTTTGCATCGAATTTTCCTAAGGCATCCTTTTCATTTAAGATAAAGCATTTACAACCAAAAACTTTAAAATAAGAAATATTGGGTTTTTTGTCATTCCATAATTCATATGGAGTTTTAGATAGGGATGGTCTCACTAGAACTCTATTCATAACATAGCAAGCCATATTCACGGGCCTAAAAATATTTTGGTAAATTGTATTCATTTAACATGGTTCTAGCCATTTCTTGCAAACTCTATTTTTCCTTTCCACTACTCCATTTTGTTGTATTTTTGAGTGAAGTTATGATCATATCCGTTTATTTAAAAATTTTGGAAGTCATGATTTTGAAATTCATCTCTATGATCACTTCGAATTGATGATATCATAAAACCCTTTTTATTTTGAGTGAGTTTACAAAATTTAGAAAAACATTTAAAACAATCACTTTTATGAGCCAAGAAATAGGTCCAAGTGTATCTACTATAGTCATCCACAATTACAAAAGCATATTTGCTACTTCCTAGGCTTGTTATGTCAATTGGTCCAAATAAGTCCAAATGGATCAATTGCAATGGTCTAGTGGTGCTAATTTGATTTTTTGATTTGAAACTAGTCTTTATTTGTTTTCCTAGTTGATATGCATCACATACCTTGTCCTTAACAAATTTCATGTTTGGGATGCCTCTTACTAATTCTCTAGATGAAATCTTAGAAATTAGTTTCATGCTTGCATGGCCTAATCTCCTATGCCAAAGCCAAGCATCATCATTCAAAATCGAAAAACACATTTCATTACATAATTCATCAATATTTATGGTATAGACATTGTTTTGTTTTAAAGCAATCATGGATATGTTATTTTTTGGTTTTTCAATGATGCAAACATTAGATTCAAATCTAACAATATAGCCTCTATCGCACAATTGACTAATGCTTAAAAGATTATGTTTTAAACCATCAACTAACAAGACATCATCAATTGAAAAACTTGATTTGTTACCAATGATTCCTTTGCCAATGATTTTACCCTTGTTGTTGTCTCCGAAGGTGACATAACCTTCTTGTTTGCTAGTGAGCATAGAGAAATGAGATGGATCTCCGGTCATGTGCCTTGAGCATCCACTATCAAGATACCATTTCTTGCTCCTAGCTTGTGAGTTTGTCTACAAAAGAGGATGATTTTTAGGTACCCATTTAATTTTGGGTGCCTTACAAATTGATCTACTTAATTTGTAATTTGGCATTGAGTTGTTTATGATTCCTTTGGGAACCCATATCAATTTTTGTGGACTAATTTTCTTGAATGGGCATTTGTAAGCAACATGTCCCATTTTACCACAAAAATTGCATTTCAAATGGGGTGATACATACAATGTGGGTCCTTTAATGAAGGTGGTGGGATTTTGATGAGATCCACTCAAAAATCCTATTCCACTTTTATTTTCGACGTGACCCTTGTTTGCAAGAATCATGTCCAAGCCCTTGCTATTGACCTTGAACTTGTTTAAGGTCTCTTTAAGTAGCAAGTTCTCCCTTTTTATTTCTTCTAAGTGCTCACACTTAGAGCATGGGGGTAGAGAAGGAGTTTGGAGGCTATTGAACTTATTTTGCAATAAAGCATGCTCTTTCTTAAGCAAATTGAACTTCTTACTAATAGTTCTACATTCATCAAATAACTCATGAAAAGTGATAGAAAGCTCATTGAAAAATAATTCTTCAATAAAAAATTCACTAACCTCTTCTCCAAGGGCCATTAGAGCGAAGTTAGCCTCCTCTTTATTGTTTTCCTCTTCGATCTCGGAGTCACTTGAATCATCCCATGTAGCCTTGAATGCTTTCTTCTTCTTGGGTTGCTTCTTCTTGGCTTGAGGGCATTCATGTTTGAAGTGTCCCGGCTTTTTGCATTCGTAGCAAATAACTTGGTCCTTTTTGTGTTCAAATTTATTCTTTATGTCATTTTTAAATTTGTTCCTTCTTATAAATTTTTTAAACTTTCGAGTCAAGAGTGCAATGTCTTTGTCACTATCCTCATCACTTGATGTTCCTTTCAAGTAGTCTTCTTGTGTTCTAAGTGACATATCCTTCCTGTTCTTTGGAAGGGGGTTCTCAAGCTCTTCATGAGCATAGCACGTCATCTCATAGGTCATTAGAGACCCAATAAGTTCTTCAAGTGGAAATATTTTAAGATCCTTGGCCTCTTGAATGGCCGTAACTTTTGGATCCCAACTCTTTGGAAGGGATCTTAAAATTTTAGTTACCAACTCAAAGTTAGAAAAACCTTTATCAAGAGCTTTAAGTCCATTGATGACATCCATAAAGCGGGTGTACATGTCTCCAATGGACTCATTTGGTTTCATCCGAAAAAGTTCATAAGAGTGCACAAGAATGTTGATTTTGGACTATTTCACTCGGCTAGTGCCGTCATGAGTGATTTCAAGAGTGTTCCAAATATCAAATGCCGATTCACAAATAGAAACCCGATTAAACTCATTCTTATCAAGTGCACAAAATAAGGCATTCATAGCCTTTGCATTGAGAGCAAAAATCTTTCTTTCCAACTCATTCCACTCACTCATCAGAAGAGAAGATTTTGCAAATCCATTTTCAATAATATTCCAAAGTTCGAAATCCATAGAAATGAGAAAAATCCTCATACGAGTCTTCCAATACGTATAATCTGACCCATTAAATATAGGCGGACGAGTAATGAAGTGACCCTCTTGCATACCGGAGTAGGCCATCTCTCTTGGGTTTTAAACCAATATGAGAGTAAACCTTGCTCTGATACCAATTGGTAGGATCGAAAAGGCACTAAGAGGGGGGGTGAATTAGTGCAGCGGATTAAAAATGTAACTTTGAAGCTGATTTCGTATAAAGACAAGTTCGTAGGAAGATTTTGATTCGATGAAAGAGAACTTGTAAGAAGTTGCTTGAGTAAATGAAGTAGCAAGGAACTAAACAATTTGTAGCTAAGTAATGAAATGATTAAGAATGTAAACACTCACACATTCATGAACACAATGATGTATAGTGGTTCGGTCAAATGACCTACATCCACTCTTGAAGCCTTCCCGATGAGGCTTCGCACTTCCACTAGCAATCCTTTGAAGGGGAAGGACCAATACCCCTTTTTACGACCCTTTACAAGAAGTTCACACTCTTACAAGATTTCTCAAGAAGAAGAAGGAGGTGAACACTTAGCAAGAATAAGACTTTTCAAGACTTTTCAAAGACTCAAAACCAAGATTCTAACTCTAAAAAAAGGGTGCCCTTTTAGCTGAGAAAGGGGGGGTATTTATAGATCCAAAATGGATTCAAAATTGGGCTCCAAATTTGAAATCAAATTTGAAATTCCCGGGTCTGGGCGGTACTACCGCCTGTCAGAGGCGGTACTACCACCTGTCAGTCGCCAGACTGACACTGTACAGGCGGTGCTACCGCCTGGAGCAGGCGGTACTACCACCGCTGACCAAAGTGGCCAGGCGGTACTATCGCTCAGGTCGGGCGATAAGCCAAAAGACGACGCGCAGGCAAAGCTAAGGCCTATTCAAGGCCATGAATGGGCCTTGTTCAAGGCCCAGTAAGGGCCCGGTTGGCCCCTACCAATTTAGAGCAAGATTAATTCGAAATCTTTGCCCTAAGTACGTGCTAACTATGAAATTAAAAACATAATTAACAGTGATTTAAGCCGACTTTCTTCAAGTCTTATTCCGGTGAGCTTTTCGATAAGACTTCGGCGGTCCTCCGATATTTCCCTCGGATTTCTTCCGACGTCTTCCTAGCATGCTCCCGGCTTGTATGGCACGCTCAACGAGTCTTTGACAACCTTCCGAACCTTCTCGATAAAGTTCTGCGAACCTTCGACGATCTTTACGATGAACTTCTGAAAACTCCGGCAAGTTCCTGATTCGATCTTAGCTGGTTCCGGCAATACTTTTGACGATCCTTCGGACTTTCGATGAACTCTTGAACACCTGACGGACTTGACCTCAGCAAATCACTTTATGTTTCTAACCCATCGTAGTTGATCCTGCACACTTATCTTTGACAATATAGATTAGAGCAAATATTTCACCAATTGATTTTATCATCAAAATCCGAGATTCAACAGGATTTCTAGAGAGATTTCTATGGAGTTTTTTTTGCTTTGAAAGTGTATGTGCTTGTGTTTTCTAACCAGGGATGAGAGGGGTATTTATAGACCCCAAGGTGATTCAAATTTGGAGCCCAAATTTGAATCATCCCAGTTTTCCAAGTGTTGACGGTACCACCACCTGACACTCTAGTTTTATCAATATACTGGGCGATACCACTGCCCAGCCTAACGGTACCATCGCCTGACACACTAACACAGTCAGTCTGCTGGGCAGTACCACCGCCCCAACCAGTGGTGCCACTTCCCAGGGCACTTTGTGCCAAGCGATACCACCGCCCAATCTGAGCGGTACCACCACTCAGACCACCTGGGTTGCAGGACCTGGGTGGTGCCACCACCCTAGTCTGGCGGTGCCATCGCCAGATAGGTCCAGCACACTTGGTGGGCCTTAAACTCGACCCAAATCAGTCCCTTATCAGGCCCAGTTGGCCCCTCCTTGGGTTATAGGATTAACACCTAATCCTAACCCAAATTAACGTACTAACTACGAATTTTAAAGACATTCTTAAGCTATTACAAAGTCTGGCAAGTCAAGACTTAGTCCGACAAGCTTTCGGCGAACTTTCGACGGTTTTCTAACGATCCCTCGGACACCATTATGCGGACACCCAGTAAGCTCCTTGACTTCACGATGATCTTGGCAAGTTCCGACGAGCTTCTTTGGCAAGCTCCGATCTTTCTTAGCGAGCTCCGTGAACTTTTGACAAACCCTCTGGCGAACTTCCGAAAACCATCGACAAGTTCCCTACTCGTTCTCGACCAGTTCCGGTAGCACTCCGACGAATCTTTGGACTTTCATCGAACTCTCGAATTCCCAACGATTTCATCGCACTTGACTCAAGTACTTTGCTTTGCTTTATATCTTCATCATTATCGTAGTTAATCCTGCATATATAAGATAAAACTCTAATTTGATCTAGACAATTACAATGTTAATTGACATTATGTTGCCCGGCACATCATTGGTCTATCAGCGCTTTGTCTGATACTTCAGAACATCATCCTCTCTTGCAGCCTATTGCCCAATCGGCAGCTAACCTTCATAGCCTCGATCTCCTTGGAGCAACTCCGCTCTTCTTGGCCCGATGCCCGATGTCCAAAGCCTTCTGTCGATTGTCGACCGGACCTCTGGCACGACATCTAATATCCTGACGTGTTCCTCCGGTGCAACATCAATTCATCCTGTGTCAACTGTCTAATCCTGATCGAGTAGACCTGCGTCACTTAAAACGCAGTTAGATAATAAATCATAATCAATTAGTTTCATCATCAAAATTCAAGACCTAACAGTCTCCCCCTTTTTGATGATGACAACTAATTGATGATTAACGGAGTTAACCTTAACTCCTCAGAGTTTAACCAAACTCCCTCTAGCAATATGCATTGATAGAAACCTTGGATTATTCCAAACCCAAGTAACATGTATCAAAAGTTATGAGAAGAAACTTTCAAAACCATCATGCAAATAAAATATTCAATACAATACATGAAGTCATCAATCTACTTCTCCCCCTATGTCATCAATAAAAAGGAGAAGTAGCATCTTAGCTAGTTTAAAAGATATGCAAGTTTTACAATGTTCTAGTAAGATTTACAATATCAAGTTTACAATCATTCAATCATAGCAAATTTTTTAAGTTTAAGCATGGTAATTTTTCACTTGCTTCTTGAGATGTGTAAGATTGTAATTTTTTTAAGTTTTGCACTTTTTACTTCTTTTGATAGGCAAGATCTTTCTTCTCTTTTTGAGAAGTGCACTTTTGCTTCCTTTGCATGCTAGCAAAGCTAGCAATTCCTTCTCCTCCTTTGTCATTGTCAAAAAGAAGAGAGGAAGCAATGATACAAAAATTCTTTTACACCCATTTTTCATTGAAGTGTACAACTTAGCAATAAACTTTCTCCCCCTTTGTTTTTGTCAAAAAGAAGGGAGGACTCAATGGCAAAAAAAAAAATTAATCATTAAACAAGCCATATATGCAAAGAATTTATAAAGGATATCAATAAATATCAATTTTTAAAAATATTCCAAGTATAAAATATTGAGATATCAAGACTTGGATTGTTTTCTTCCTTTTCACAACATCATTTAAATTTGCATCAATCTTTAATTCATGATAATAAATATAAAAGAATCATGATAAAAATATATCAATATCAAAGATCAATTTTCAATCATCAGGCATACAAGGCAAAGAAATCATATCATTTCTATATGAAGGATATAATCGCTAGGCTCAAGAAGAACATAATTCATCATAAAAGATATCAAGATCGCATTTCATAAAGAAGGATTTCAATCATCAAGATATCAAGATCATGACTTCACAATAAAAATTTTAGAATTATAATTTCGAGAAATCAAAATCATGATTCATGAAAATCATTCAAGTCATCAAAATCATGAGATTTATAAACAACATAGATAGTCTTGGATTATTTTCCTTTTAGTAAATAAATAAGATGAAAGAATCATAGAGGAAAATGATTTCGATTCCCGTTAAAAGTATCTCAAGTTATCAACATCATAATAAAAAGATATTTCAAAAAGATATATCGATAAGTGATTCATTTGTATCATTTCATTTGAATTCATGATTCATTTGGAAGGTTCTCCTCTTTAGTAAATAAAAATAATTATAGGAGAACAAAATGAATTAAGAGAGATAGAACATAATTGAAGAATTGAAGCATGATTCATATTTAAAATATATCTTATGTTGTAAATACAAATAAAGTATTTGTCAAATCTGAAATTATCCTTAAATTCACATTCAATAAATTCATACATGACAAGCATGGATTCATGAATTTCCTATAGAAAAATCAATAAGATTGAGATAAAGGATTACATTTCATTTTTATATGCGATTTGCTTCTTATAACCATGTTTTTACAATTAATAAAAATAAATGTCAACATTCAAGACGAAAAGGTAAATTTTGTCATAATGATCATTAAGTCGAATCACATTAAGCATGTGGCATTTTTCAAAAGATTTGATTTAAGAGATTCACATGGATTCATCAAAACCAAAAACTTTAGAGATAGAAATATTTTCAAGAATCATGCATTTTCTTTTTATGATTTACTTCAAATAAGCATGCCTTGGTCTTTTAATGTCAAATTGAGACAATCATGAAAGTGTTGAATCTCAGATATTGATGATGAAACTAATTAATTGTGTTTTGTGATCTAACTATATTTTGAGTTACGCAGGTCTACTATCGATCAGGATTAGATAGTTGACGCTGAAGGAATTGATGTTGCGTCGGGTGATCGTGTCAGGATATTGGATGTCGAGCCGGAGATCTGGTCGACAATCGGTAGAAGGCTTCGTACGTCGGGCATCGGGCCAAGAAGAGCGGAGTTGCACCATGGATATCGGGGTTGTGGAGGTCAACCGTCAATTGGGCAACAAGCCGCAAGAGAGGACGATGCGTCGAAGAATCTGACAAAGCGCCGACCAATGACGTGCTGGGCAACTGAATGTCAATTCGCGTTGTAATAATTGTCTAGATCGAAGTAGAGTTTTGTTTGTGTGTGTGCAGGATTAACTACGATAATGATGAAAATGTAAAGTGAAATAAAGTATCGGAAGACAAGTGTGATGGATCGTTGGGAGTTTGAGAGTTCGACGGAAGTCCGAAGATTCATTGGGAGTGCTGTCGGAACTGGCTAAGAATGAGTAGGGATCTTATTGAAGGGTTTTCGAAAGTTCACCGGAAGGTTCGTCAGAAGTTCGCAGAGCTCACCAAGAAAGATTGGAGCTTACCAAAGAAGATCATTGGAACTCGCTAAGATCATCATGAAGTCCAAGAGCTTGCTGGGAGTCCGCAGAATGGTTTCCGAGGGTTCGTCGGAAGACCATCGGAAGTTCATCGGAAGCTCACTGGAAGAAGTCTTGACTTGTCGGACTTTGTAATAGCTTAGAAAATATCTTTAATTTCATAGTTAGCATGTTAATTTGGGTTAGGATTAGGTGTTAATCTTATAACTCAAGTAGGGCCAAGTGAGCCCGATAACGAACTGGTTTGGGCCAAGTTTAAGGCCCAAACTAGTGTGTTGCAAAAGCTAGACGATGGCACCGCCGAGCTGGGCGATGGTATTGTCGTTGGGCAGCAAGCCCAGGTGGTGGCATCGCCTGAGAAACTGACTGTGTCAGTGTCAGACTGGCGGTGGTACACTAGTGTCAGGCGGTGGTACCGCAAGAGTGACACAGTTCGAGGCAATTCAAATTTGGGCTCCAAATTTAGGCTCCAAATTTGAATCCTCTTGGGGTCTATAAATACCCCAGATGTTCTTACTAAGGGAGCAAGAAGAGTGCAAGAAAACTAAGGAAAAACTCTATCATTTGAAGTAGAAATCCCTCCTCCAAAAGTTTAGAAGTATTCTTAAGAGAGGTGTTGAGGGAAGCTTTGTAAACAGAGTTTGTAAAAGGGAGTTTGTCTTCACCCATTGGAAGAAAGGCAGCTAGTGGAAAGTCGGTGGCCTTAAGTGAAGAGGAATCGGGAGTGGATGTAGGTTGGATGATCGAACCATTATAAAAACAGTTTACATTTATGTTCTTGCATTTACCTTTCTGCAAATCATTTTTTCTTCACTGCTCAACTTACTCTTCACTGCTCAACTTACTCATCACTGCCTTCTTCCTCTCTAAACACTCCCTACTTTAAGCACTTTTCATTATGCTTTAATTGAAATCGGTTTTAGTCAAAAATGTGATTTCTATCGTACGAAGTTTCGAAACTTGTTTAAAATCACAAAAATTTATCGTTCTTTTCCGCTACACTAATTCACCCCCCCCTCCTCTTAGTTCCACTCGATCCCTAACAATTGGTATCAGAGCCTCATTATTTCTTATTCGAATTTACACCTGTAAGAAATGGCTCTTCATGGCTTTCAAGAGGACTTTTCGGTTGTTCGTCCACCGTTCTTTAATAGATCGGACTACACTTATTGGAAAACTTGAATGAGAGTTTTCTTGCTTTTAATGGATTTGGATTTATGGAATGTTGTTGAAAATCATTTTCAACTTCCCTCTAAACCAATGAACGAATGGTCGGATTTGGAGAAGAAATCTTTTTCTTTAAATGCATAGGCTATGAATGCCTTATTTTGTGCTTTGGACAAAAATGAGTTCAATCGGATTTCTATGTGTGAAACGACTTTTGACATTTGGCGAACACTTAAAATCATGCACGAGGGAACTAGTAGAGTCAAAGACTCGAAAGTAAACCTCTTATTGCATGATTTTGAGTTTTTCCAAATGAAACCAAGTGAGACTATCGGCGACATGTACACCCATTTCACGGATGTTGTTAATAGTCTAAGAGCTCTTGGTAAATCTTTTTTGGATTTTAAACTCGTAAACAAGATCTTAAGATCCCTTCCAAAAAGGTGGGATCATAAAATAATGACGATACAAGAAACTAAAGATTTAAATGATTATTCTATTGAAGAACTCATTGGATCCTTAATGACATATAAAATGAGTTTTTTGGAACTTTTGGAACTTGATAAATACTTGAACCACCTTCCAAAGGATAGGAAGGATTTAGAACTCCAGACAATTGAATACCACTTGAGTGATGACTCAAGTGATGAGGACAATGATGAACTTGAATTTCGAACACTAAAATTTAAAAGGTTCATAAAATAAAAATCTAAAATTATAAATGAACTTGAACGAAAGAAGAGGCCACTAAAGAAGAAGAAAAAGGATCGCCAAGAAGAATCAAACGACAAAATGGCGAATTGGGCTTTGACGGTCTTCTATTACAAGGTAAGCAACTTAACTCCCTTGAGTTATTTTGAAATTATATGATGTTTTTCATGAGTGCTTAATTTAGTTAGTAGGAAATAAAAATTATTTTAAAAAAATTATACTATGTTTTTCCTTCTAGAAATTTTCAAAAATTAGAAATTTATATGATGATTGCATGATAATGCTTAAAACGTCAAATTTTTTGTGAATGATAATTCTTGTACAAAAAAAAAATTCCATGTATGCTTTCTGTATCAGTTTTCGACTTTAAACATCATGCTGAATGGGCCTTGTTTTAGGCCTAAATTGGCCCAGTAAGAGCCCGGTTGGCCCCTACTAGGTTTGAGCAAGATTAATTCAAAATCCTTACCCTAATTATGTGCTAACTATGAAATTAAAACATAATTAACAGTGATTTGAATCGACATTCTTCAAGTCCTATTCCGGCGAGCTTTACGATGAGACTCCGACGGTCTTCCGATACTTTCCTCGTATTTCTTCCGACGGATTCCTAGCATGCTCCCAGATTGTATGGCGAGCTCAACGAGTCTTCGGCAAGCTTCTGAACCTTCTCGGCAAACTCCGCGAACCTTCGACGATCTTTGCCGCGAACTTCCAAAAACTTCGGTAAGTCCCTTATTCGATCTCGGTTGGTTCCGACAATAGTTCCGACAATAGTTCCGACGATCTCGGTTTCTTCCGACGGATTCCTAGCATGCTCCCAGATTGTATGGCGAGCTCACGAGTCTTCGGCAAGCTTCTGAACCTTCTCGGCAAACTCCGCGAACCTTCGACGATCTTTGCCGCGAACTTCCAAAAACTTCGGTAAGTCCCTTATTCGATCTCGATTGGTTCCGACAATAGTTCTGACGATCCTTCGGACTTCCGATGAACTCTTGAATACCCGACGGACTTGACCTTGGCAAATCGCTTTATGTTTCTAACCCATTGTAGTTAATCTTGCACACTTATCTTGATAATATAGATTAGCATAAATATTTCACCAATTGATTTCATCATCAAAATCCGAGATTCAACAATCTCCCCCTTTTTTATGATGACAATCAATTGATGATGGAGTAACTCTTAACTCCCACTATCTATAAGCCATATCATGAGAAGGTAAAAGCACTTGAATTTAATCTTTTGAATTCAAGCCAAATCCGATAGATTTTATTTAACATAAAGCTTAATAAACAAGCTTAAACATAAATACGAAAACTTCATATTTTAAATAATATCAAGGTATTACACCTATAATGACAAGAAATATTAATTCAAACATGACAAGGATCAAGTAATATCCAAAAGAGTGTTTAATATCAAGGCATGATATCAAATAAAGAAATCGCTTATCAAGAAGATGTATACATTTTGAGCATGTGATACGATACGATTGATTTCACTTTAAGCATTTACTCCATCATAGCAACAATTACTCCATCATAGTAATTTACAATTTTCTCCCCCTTTGTCATCAACAAAAATAATGGAGGTAGAGAAATCATTCATTACTTCGAAGAAAAAATCCTCATTTATCAAGCCATGAGAGGGAGATTACAAAATTCAATCAATTATTGAGCCATGGAGGAAGTATGAAATCATTCAAGGAAGATATCAAGTCATAAAGTAATATGAAAGTGTCATCAAAAAATTACGATCGAAACAAAAAAATTCATTCGTACAACATCATACAGGACAAGTGTTTAAAAAACAACATACAACATCATACAACATTATCCAACATGAAAGTAAGCATCGTACAAGTGAAAGTAAGCATACAATATCATCCAACATCATCCAACATGAAAGTAAGTATCATGAAAGTAAGCAACATGAAAGTAAGCCGAGTAGATGAAATGAAAATAACATCATACAACATCATCCATAGTAGTCATAAGCATAACAGGACAAGTGTTTAAAAAACAATAGCTATTCCGGAGGGGGAACCCTAAAATGCCTATACAAGTGATCTATTTTATGATTCATCTGTTGCACTTCCTTCAAAATTTCAGCTTACTGCATGTTGATTTGAGTTTGTTGTGATGTGATTTGATTTAAAGCAAGTATGATCGGATCTTCAGTAGATGGAGCAGGAGCTGGCTCAGATGGTGCTGGATCAAAGGAACTAGGTAGAGGAGATTCACTTCCCTTAAAAATTGGTGTTTCAGGTCATTCTACTAGTGGGGGTACTAGATCAATCCTTCTAAGTTGCCTAATCCATAGACCATCTCTAAAGGTGCATCTAAGTCACTTTAGAAGACTTCTGTTTATTGTGTTATATCTATCAACCTAGATTATTTCCTCATCGGGTGACACACAAATATCATGGGCAATTATTAATCTAGTGATCGACCCACCATATGACAACATTAAGTCTCTAAAGAAGATTTTCATCATGTGTTGTCTAATCAAGTATCCAAAGTAGTTATTTTGTCGAGTCATGATCCAATACATGATACTTAATTCTAACATACTAATCTCATCAAGGTGAAACTGTTTTGGAAGAAGAATGCTTAAGATAATGTGATGAAGTAATTTTGAATTAAAAGGTAATAAGTGTTCACGGCTTTTAGGAATGATTCCTAGGTTCGGATTAGCAAATATCATCTCTAAGGCTTCGGAGTGGGTTGCTCCTATTGCATCCATATCCCATTGCCCTTTGAAATAACATCATCTACTCTTTTCTTTAATTCCAATTAGTTCACAAATGATATAATCTGAAATCTGAATTGTGGTTCCCAAAATATAGGTAGTTAAAACATCATCTTCAATACTCATGTTAGCATAAAATAGCTTAACCAACCTAGGGTAGATTGGTTCATTAATTTGTAAGATAGGTAAAACATTTAGATCGGCAAACCATCTAATGGGTTCTAGGTTTCCTAGTTCACTTAAATCAACATATTTTCCCTTATGTATGATTTTAGAATCAAAATTTGGATACCTTAAGGCTACCTCATTAGATCTAAAAAGGGTTGGGTCAAATGAATCTCCTTCCAACCTTTTTCCTTTGCCTCTTGATGATTTCTTAGGAGCCATATCTATTCATGATGAAGGAACAAAAGGAAACAATAAGGAAAAGACAAGCAAATGTGAAGAGAAGAGAAAATTACAGATTTTACCTTCTTTGAGTTTCCTAGGGAGGTGAGGAGCTTGAATCAAGAAAAAGCCTTTGTTAGCCCTTTTGGAGGAAGAAAAAATGGAGAGGAGAGATTTGGAGGAGTTGAGGAGGAAGAGGGCTGAGATTTGGTGGGTTTCGATCGGTTCTACTGCCGACCCTAACACCCCCTTAAATATGGGGGTATTCGGGCGATACTACCGCCAACCAGGTGGTGCTACCACCTAGGAGCCGAGTACCCAGGCGATACTACCGTCGGTTCTGGCGGTGCTACCACTGGCACCCAAAAAAAAATTTTTTTAATTTTTTTTCATGTGTTAAAATGAGATGAGATGTAATCATAGATCACTTTTTGAGATATAGAATTAAACTGAGGGAGGCAAATCTGCGAGAGCCGAGTTTTCATAAAATCCACGAAAGCCGAAAGAAAATATATATAATGCTGCTCATTCACAAGGACAATTTAACATGCCTATTTCCCTCCTAATGAAGCCAAATTGTTCTTCATTTAAAGGTTTCGTAAAGATGTCCGCTAATTGATGTTTTGTATCAATAAATTCAAGAGTGACATCGTTATTGTTAACATGATCTTGTATAAAGTGATGTCTTATGTCAATATGCTTAGTTCTAGAGTGTTGAATACGATTTTTGGTTAGACAAATAGCACTTGTATTATCACATTTTATGGGAATGTTATTTAAATGAATTCCATAATCTTCTAGTGTATTTTTCATCCAAATGACTTGAGCACAACATGCACTTGCGGCTATGTATTTGGCTTCTGTCGTAGATAGTGCAACCAAATTTTGTTTCTTGGACGTCGTAGAAACAAGTACACGTTCTAAAAATTGACATGTTCCGGATGTGCTCTTTCTATCTATTCTACATCCACCAAAATCTGCATCAGCATAGGCTTTTAAATCAAAGTTATCAGATTTTGGATACCATAATCCTAGATTAGGAGTACCTTTAAGATATCTAAGAATTCTTTTAACGGCTTTAAAGTGAGACAACTTAGGATTAGCTTGAAATCTCACACAAAGTCCTACTCTAAACATGATATCTGGTCTAGTTGTGGTAAGATAAAGCAAGCTATCTATCATCCCCCTATATGTCTTTTGATCAAAATTTTCTCCACTTTCATCTAAGTCTAACTTAGTGGAAGTACTCATGGGAGTGTTGATGGCTTTTGAACCATCCATATTAAATCATTTTAACAATTCTAATGTATATTTGGATTGATTAAGGAATATGTCATTACTAAGTTGTTTAATTTGTAATCCAAGAAAGAAGGTTAATTCTCCCATTAAACTCATCTTAAATTCATGACTTATACACTTGGCAAAAGATTCACATAGTGATTCATTCGAAGAACCAAAAATAATATCATCAACATAAATTTGAACAATAAGAAAATTATTTTCAAAATATTTAATAAACAATGTAGTATCAACCTTGCCTTTAGTAAAATTATTTGAAATTAAGAAGGAACTAAGCCTCTTATACCAAGCCTTAGGGTCTTGTTTTAGTCCATAGAGAGCCTTAGTTAATTTAAACACATGATTAGGAAGAAGAGAATTTTCGAATCTGGGTGGTTGTTCAACATATACTTCTTCGGAAATAAAGCCATTTAAAAAAGCACTTTTTATATTCATTTGAAATAGTTTAAAATCATTACTACTAGCATAGGCAAGGAGTATCCTGATGGTTTCTAATCTTGCCACAGGAGCGAAGGTCTCTTCATAATCAATACCTTCTTGGTTGAAACCTTTGGCCACTAATCTAGTCTTGTTTCTAACCACAATACCGTATTCATCTTGCTTGTTTCTAAAGACCCATTTAGTACCAATAACCAAATGGTCATTAGGTCTATGAACAAGCTTTCATACCTCATTCCTCTCAAATTGATTTAACTCTTCTTGCATTGTAATGACCCAAGAATCATCTTTCAAGGCATCATCAATGCATTTTGGTTCAACTTGAGAAAGAAAAGTAGCATGGGCATAAAAATTCTTAAATGAAGAACGAGTTTGAACCCCTTTAGATGTATCTCCTATAATTAACTCCTTGGGATGGGCATCTACATACTTCCATTTCTTGGGTAAGGAAATTTGGGAAGAAGATGCATCCAAGTTATCATTTTGAGGAGAGGGTTCATTCAAATTCAAATCATTAAAACCAAGATTATCATCAAAATCTTTTTTCTTTGATTCGAAAAATTCATTAAAAACCACATGAATAGATTCTTCTATAACTAAAGTTCTTTTGTTGAAAATCTAAAAAGCTTTAGAAATAGAAGAGTAACCAAGAAAGATGCCTTTATCGGATTTAGCATCGAATTTTCCTAAGGCATCCTTTTCATTTAAAATAAAGCATTTGCAACCGAAAACTTTAAAGTAAGAGACATTGGGTTTTTTATTATTCCACAATTCATATGGAGTCTCAGATAGGGATAGTCTTACTAGAACTCTATTCATAACATAGCAAGCCGTGTTCACGGCTTTGACCCAAAAATATTTTGGTAAATTATATTCATTTAACATTGTTCTAGTCATTTCTTGTAAATTTCTATTTTTTTCTTTCCACTACTCCATTTTGTTGAGGATTCCTTAGAGTAAAGAAATTATGGTTATATCCATTGATCTCATAAAAATTTTGGAAGTCGTGGTTTTGAAATTCACCACCGTGATCGCTCCGAATTGATGAAATCATGAAACCTTTTTCATTTTGAGTAAGTTTACAAAATTTTGAGAAATATTTGAAAAAATCACTTTTGTGAGTCAAGAAATAAGTCCAAGTGTATTTACTATAGTCATCCATAATTACGAAGGCGTATTTGCTACCTCCTAAGCTTGTTACGTCAATTGGTCCAAATAAGTCCAAATGGATCAATTGTAATGGTCTAGTAGTGCTAATTTGATTTTTTGGTTTAAAGCTAATTTTTATTTGTTTTCCTAGTTGACACGCATCACATACTTTGTCCTTGACAAACTTCATATTGGGAATTTCTCGTACTAACTCTCTAGATGAAATCTTAGATATTAGTTTCATGCTTGCATGACCTAATCTCCTATGCCAAAGCCAAGCATCATCATTCAAAATCGAAAAATACATTTCATTACTTAATTCATCAATATTTATGGTGTAGACATTATTTTGTTTTAAAGCAATCATGGATATGTCATTGTTTGGTTTTTCAATGATGCAAACATTAGATTCAAATCTAACAATATAACCTTTATCACATAATTGACTAATGCTTAAAAGATTATGTTTTAAATTATCAACTAGCAACACATCATCAATTGAAAAACTTGATTTGTTACCTATAGTTCCCTTGCTAATGATTTTACCCTTGTTGTTGTCTCCGAAGGTGACATACCCTTCTTCTTTGCTAGTGAGTATAAAGAAATGAGATGGATCTCCAGTCGTATGCCTTTAGCATCCACTATCAAGACACCATTTCTTGCTCCTAGCTTATGAGTTTGTCTACAAAAGAGGATGGTTTTTAGGTATTCATTTGATTTTGGGTGCCTTACAAATTGATCTACTTAATTTATAATTCAACATTGAATTGTTTATGGTTCCTTTAGGAACCCATATCAATTTTTATAGACTAATTTTCTTGAATAGACATTTATAAATAATATGTCCAGTTTTACCACAAAAATTACATTTCAAATGGGGTGATACATGCAATATGGGTTCTTTAATGAAGGTGGTGGGATTTTGGTGAGATCCACTCACAAATCCGATTCCACTTCTATTTCCGATGTGACCCTTGTTAGCAAGGATCATGTCCAAGCCCTTGCTACCGACCTTAAACTTGTTTAGGGTTTTTTTGAGTAGCAAATTCTTATTTTTTATTGCTTCTGAGTGTTCACACTTAGAGCATGGGGGTAGAGAAGGAGTTTGGAGACTATTGAACTTATTTTACAATAAAGCATGCTCTTTCTTTAGTAAATTAAACTTCTTGCTAATAGTTCTACATTCATCAAATAACTCATGAAAAGCGATAGAAAGTTCATCAAAAGATAATTCTTCATTAAATAACTCACTAACCTCTTCTCCTAAGGCAATTAGCGCGAAGTTAGCCTCTTCTTTGTTGCTTGCTTCTTCAACCTCGGAGTCACTTGAATCATCCCATGTAGCCTTTAATGCTTTCTTCTTCTTGGGTTGCTTCTTCTTGGCTTGGGGGTATTCATATTTAAAGTGCCCCGGCTTCTTGCACTCGTAGAAAATAACTTAGTCCTTTTTATGTTCAAGTTTATTTTTTGTGTCATTTTTAAATTTGTTCTTTCTTATGAACTTTTTAAATTTTTGAGTTAAAAGTGCAATGTCATTGTCACTGTCCTCATCACTTGATGTTCCTTTCAAGTGGTCTTCTTGTGTTCTTAGTGCCATATCCTTCCTGTTCTTTAGAAGGGGGTTCTCGAGCTCTTCAGGAGCATGACACATCATTTCGTAGGTCATTAGAGACCCAATAAATTCTTCAAGAAGAAAAGTCTTAAGGTCCTTGGCCTCTTGAATGGTCGTAACTTTTGGATCCCAACTCTTTGGAAGGGATCTTAAAATCTTAGTTACAAGTTTAAAGTTAGAAAAACCTTTACCAAGTGCCTTAAGTCCATTGATGACATCCGTAAGGCAAGTGTACATGTCTCTAATGGACTCACTCAGTTTCATTCAGAAAAGTTTGTAAGAATGTACAAGAATATTGATTTTGGACTCTTTCACTCGGCTAGTGCCTTCATGAGTGATCTCAAGAGTATGCTAAATATCAAAGGCCGATTCACAAATTGATACGCGATTAAATTCGTTTTTGTCTAGTGCACAAAATAAGGTATTCATAGCCTTTGCGTTTAAAGCAAAAACCTTCTTCTCTGATTCATTCCAATTGCTCATCGGAAGAGAAGATTTTTAAAAATCATTCTCAACGATATTCCAAAGCTCAAAATCCATAGAAATAAGAAAGATTCTCATACGGGTCTTCCAATACGTATAATCCGACCTATTAAACATAGGTGGACGTGTAATGGAATGACCTTCTTGCATACCAGAATAGGCTATCTCTCTTGGGTTTTAGACCAAATGTGAGAGTGAACTCGCTCTGATACCAATTATTAGAATTGGACAATCACTAAGAGGGGGGGTGAATTAGTGCAGCAGATTAAAACGTAAGTTTGAAACCAATTTCGGTAAAATGGTTAGTTCGTATGAAAACTTCGATCCGATGAAAGATGACTTGGTTGAAGTTGCTTGAGTAAAGGTAAAGAAAAACTGAATGGTTTGCATCCAAGTAAAAAGATGAAACAGAAATTTAAACACTCACATTTAAGAATGCCACGATGTATAGTGGTTGGTCAAAGTGACCTACATCCACTTCCGAAGCCTTTTCCGATGAGGCTCCCAACTTCCACTAGCAAATCCTTTTGAAGGGGAAGGACCAAACACCCCTCTTACAACCC